>JAQGAZ010000073.1:0-111869 GCA_034692225.1 Polydesmus complanatus
GGTGGCTAAAGTGGTGACGATTTCGGAAGTTTTCGGAAGATTCAAGTGATTGGTGGATTTCAATTGGCACCCCTCCGCTTTGTACCTGGATTTTATACTTGCGTGCACAGATTTGGTCGTTGATTTTGTTGACAAGAAATTAAAAATTGAAGATGGAAGTGAAGTTGATTGATACGGCAGATGAGATAAAGAAGCTTTTAGAAGAATGTAAAAAGTATTTAGCTTCTAAAAAGAATGATATAAATAATGCATCATAATTTTTACTGACCGACAGTTTCTTATAGCAAATTAGTGGTCATTCATTTCGCTGCTGACTGGGCGCCACAATGTGCTCAAATGCTTGCTGTTCTTCAGGAATTAAGTAAGGACATCGAGCTTAAATCTGTCGTATTTGTTCAGGTTTGTGTAATTTTTAAATTGGAGGCAATAACATTACCTATATTCTGTTACATTTATTTAAGGTTGAGGCTGAGTCAGTGCCTGAAATTGCTCAACAATACGAAGTGTCTTCTGTTCCCACAATTGTTTTGTTAAGGGTATAAATTTATTTGATAATGGATTTTTTTTTTGTTTATTCATTTAATTATTGTATCGTTTTGATGTTATAGAATGAAGTGGTGATAGAAACAATTCATGGAGCAAATGCACCAAAATTAACTAGCGAAGTAAAAAAGCACGCAGCTGACGAGACAATAATTCCTTTCATATCAAAGCCTGCATCAACGGTCAAGGAAGTATGAAATTTTTAACTTATTATCGTAGAGAATGAAATATTTAATGTTGGTTTATACATTAGGATTTAACTGTACGATTAACTAAACTCGTAAATCTTCATAAATGCATGATATTTATGAAAGGAAATCCACAAAATCCAAAATGCGGTAAATTGATTTTATTGCTGCAATACAGTAATGTAGTTAAAAAGTTTTGTTTCTAATTCAATCAAGGTTTTAGCCGCCAGCTAGTTGATATTTTGCAAGGTTTGAATGCGGACTTTAAAAGTTTTGACATTTTGACGGATGAAGATGTTCGTCAAGGTATGCTAAATGATTACATTGCTATAGGCTACATGTTATGTTATTAAAAGGGGGAAATTCTATCATTAAAAGATAATTTTCTAAATTCTGGATAACGTTTTAAACTTATTGTAGTTTAAGTGTATTTTTTTTGAAATTTGTAGGACTGAAGGAATTTTCTAAATGGCCGACTTATCCTCAAGTATATGTTAATGGTGAACTATTAGGTGGGCTAGACATTATTAAAGAAATGCAAGAATCTGGTGACCTCGAAGGAGCTATTCCTCGTCAAATGTCGTTAGACGATAGGTTGTAATGCATTTTATTTTATTTAAAAAATTTATATTGATTAATGCTGGTTTTTTAGATTAAAAGCTTTAATTAATAAAGCAGAAATTACGATATTTATGAAAGGAAACCGAGATAACCCACGATGCGGATTTAGCAAACAATTAATAGCAATTCTAAATGAGACTGGGTAATCATTCTCTGAAATCATGTTGTATATTTTATTGCCATATTTAAGTTTTTGAATAATTAGATTAACTTACGAAACCTTTGATATACTGGAAGACGAAGAGGTTCGCCAGGGTCTAAAAACTTTTTCCAATTGGCCGACATATCCTCAAATTTACAGTAAAGGAAATTTAGTCGGTGGTCTTGATATTATCAAGGTAAATGTCGTATAATTTAATTTTTACCTATATTAATCAGAATGTGCTAAATTTTCCTGATAGGAGCTACAAGAGACAGGTGAACTTCTAGCTACTTTAAAACCGTAACTACAAGTCGTGCAGAACACCCAAGTCATGCTGTGGCTATTTCTAATTTTGAAACTATTGGTAAATAAACTGTTACAACATATTTAACATTAAATGATATATTTATTTATTAATAGTTATATATAAAATATAATTAGAAACAATCTCATTTGAAATGTAAACAAATATACAAAATAACATTGGCGGTTAAAAAGGTTGGGTTAGATTCGAATCGAAATAGGTGAAGGTAATCAATGTTTTCATAATTTTCAATAATAAGCAAACAAAATTAATTTTTTTTAAAAAAAAAATTGAAAATTGTAAAACTTAGAAATCAATAACTTTGGTGAATATCACTATAATATTTTCGATTTCTTAATTGTTTGCATTGTTTGTTCCATCATTTTGTTCAGCTTCTTGTTCAGTTGTAGGTGTTGGGGTAAATGTTTTATGACACATCGGGCAAGAATTTTGCACGTACAGCCATTTCCGAAGACATGCGGCGTGATAGTAGTGTTTGCAAGCTGTCACACGAGCAGTTTTCATCTCTGTATAGCAAATGGCGCAAACATCTCCGTACGCATCCAGCTCGCTCTCACTCGCCATCGGCAAAGATTCGATTTTAATAGCCGCTTCTCTGCGCAATAAAAAGCTCTTCCAACCGGATTGAAGTCGCTGCCACACGTTAAAATAGCAATGAATAATAAGAATGGAAGAATTAATCCAACTCCACTGGCCCATCATGGACTCTCGGAGACCGGCGCCTACAACAAAAACGGCGACCAGAAATTCCATCACCCGAGTTCCCGATCTCGTATAGTACACGACGTCATCTAAATTCTCCCACGGTTCTTTTTTTAACGCGTCGTACATGAAGAGAACGTAGATGGCTACCAATCCCAACACCTGAACGGAAGTCATAATACAGCTGGAGATGACGACCAACATCCAAAAATCAATTTGAAAAATGCGACAGAGCATCGATGTCATGTAAAGTGGAAAAACAAATAGGAAGCAACACAATGCCAGCGTTCTCGTATGTTTGATTATACTCTTGTTATGAGAAGCACTCAATGCTAATAAAAACGGTTCCGTAATTTCGAACATTGATTGGATGAGGGAAGATAAGACAATGAACAAAATTATGCTCATTACCGCAGCTCGGTGGGGCATTTTTAATTCCAACATTCCTGTTTGAAGCGATAATAAAATGAGAGTTAAACCTTCGGTCCAGCCACTGTGAATCAGATTATCGCTTATAAACGCGTTGTAACCTTGGAGGAAAAATTTCGTAGTCGTCAAAAGGTAATAAGAGAGATAAGCGACCGCCACCGAGGTACTAAGAAGACTAATAGGGGACCCGCAAATCTCGCTCGTACATGTCAGAAGAATTAGATACCACTCGTCATACTCTTCAGATACTTCCGCACGATATTTATAATAATACGCGTGCGAAATTATCTGGACTAACCAAAATAAAAATAAATGAACCGGAACGAATAGGGTTTTCCATAATGCGTACGATACACCTAACCATCCGTAATATTCGATGGCATTCAACAACCTATTCATTACATTTTTTAACGAGAAAGCTACTGTGGGAACATGTTTTATGATGTAATAAAGAACTTGGATAATCATAAAAGCGCTCACAAAATTGTGCACTATGTGGATCTCCGTGGTGGGGAAGTTGGATAATTTGGCAACTACCGGAAGCGTGTAAGCAGCTAATATCACTCGCTGTACCTGATGATTCAAGTCTAATACGAAACACACGATCGAAGCAATGGCCACGTGAATGATTAACGCGGCAATTTGTCGTCGGAGAAATTGGGGGTCATTTGTGGTGTTTACGACAGCGGCAGCAGAGTATCTGGACATCCAGCCAGTATCTTTTTGTTCCACCGACACATAGTGAGATGAGAAAAGATGAGCCACAACTAATAAACTTGCAGCTATGTAGTGCATGTATAGCGTGACTAACTTTTCTAACGGTAGCAATAGCAGCAACAGTCCTTGAAGTGGAACTAAATTTGATTGGAAATAGAACAAGTTCGTTATCTTCAAATTAATTAACTACAGGTATTGTATTAGTCTTAATAAAACTATTTCTGTTAACGACAAAAAAAACCGTTCAATATAAACTTATATTTAAATGTGGTGGGAGTTTTTTATATTGAACAATTACTAAGGCAAGAAATAATTTATTAAGCAATGCAGCTGTTCTTTTGCAGCAAATTTAAAGTAGCAGTAATTTACCTAAGGTTGTCAACAGCACTCCTACAATATCTGTCCATTCCATTGATTCGGGTAATGACTTTGATATACTGTTTGATGACGACCACCAATAATCTAGGATAAAAATCCCAGGTACTCTCAATATGACTGATGCAAAACCCTCAAATTGTTCCCCGGATAGTGACGAAATCATGTTTCCTATATCATACGTATGTATTGTTTAAAAATTGGCAGTTTTATTAACATAATTAAATACCTGATAACAGTAAATTAAATTACTTAATATCCTTTTGAATTTCAAGTTGTAGCGCATCGTATATCACTCCACATAACTATTGCAGTGGGCTATTGCAGTACATGACATGTAATCGCAAAATTTCGGTTGTATCGTTTACCGGCAAAGCGTTGACAGACAAACTATTCACTTCAAAAGTGGTTACGTACCGAAGGGTTCCCACGTTAAAAGATTCACAATCAAAGTGTTCACTTAATAGAAATCATTCTAACCAATCTATAACTTTAATAATATACTTCATTTATCCTAACCATAAGCTAAGTAAACCGTCAACCGACTAATAATTTTATTTTATTTTTGTAAACACTTTAGTAAAGAACTCCTTGGTTTGTGAACATTTTAGTGGTGATTTTGTTATCCGTCAACTCTCCGTCGTGAATCCTATGACCATGAATCCAATCCTACGACGGCATAACCGCGGTTTCCGAGAGCATATTATTATTTACTGCGTACACTCCGTTACGTTTTCGAGGCGTTACGTATTCAAAACTCAATTTTAATTTTATTATTTTTTCTTTTTTTATTATTATTTAATTTCTTATATAACTAATATGTAGACAATTATAAACCACCGGTTACGTTACGGAGTGTGCGCCCTTTAACTTTATTTAAATGACGTGTACCGTGATCAGCTGATGACGTGCGAAGTGTTTTGATGCCGGCAATTATCATTATTTTTATTTTAAGAACTTAACCAAGCAAACGTGTGAGCATTTGGATATCTGCTAATAAAGATGGATAGCAACGACGCTAATTTTGATTTAAAACATAAAGACAGTAGAGTATTAATTATAATACAGGATATTATAAAACATTTGATGTTTGGTAAAGCTCTCGTTCAGGTACAAAGCTATTCTATCATTTGCAAATTATGCCATTGAATTTAAAAACACGTTAAAACACTTTGTCTTTTAACTGAATTATTATTAGGACATTCAAGGTTTTTCTGGGAACGAACAGGAATTAAATGATTTATACAGAGATGTTCAAAAAACAATCCATGTTATTCGAACAAACATTGAGGTTAATTGATACTGTGAGTTTTTATTCAATGTAGCGTAGAAATGCTTTAATTTGAAATTTTTATTAATTTATTTATAGGAATTAGAGTTGTTGGGAAAAGAACAAGATCGTGAAACAGACCAAGAAGAAGTTTTCAGTGATGCTATCAATTTTAAAAAACAACTCAATAGGTTTTGTCTTTTACAGTTTTTATTTTATTCTTTGAATTTTTCATATTGGAATTTTTAATTTAGTTTGCAACAAGTGTTACGGAAAGCTAATTTTGAAGCTCAAGTGACTATAGAGAAAAAAGCTCGGGCTATATTGCTAGATGATGATAAACCGATGACATTAAGAGAAAGGTAGAGAATGCCCAGGTCAAGTCGCGAATGTAATTGTAAGCTACATGTATTTATAATTTTTTTTTTTTTTTGAAAACCTAAAGAGTACATAAAGATAAACAAGCTGCCGTGAAAATGACTGGCGAAATAACGAACAGTCTTCAGTCCATAAGTCGAGCTCTTTCAAGTCAAGTAATTCACAGTGAAGATTCTTTACAAACTTTAGGTAAAAATTGCAATATGTTGAATTAGTTATTTTTTTATTCAATAACGAACATTATTATTTTGATGTTATCAGTTTCGTCATCACAAAAAATTATTGATACTCAGGAAGAATTTAAAAGTATGGGAGGAACAATTCATCAGAGCAGAAAATTATTATCAAAATATAATCGGCGTGAATTAACAGATAGAGTGTTGATATTTCTGGCATTGGCTTTTTTCTTCGCGTGCGTTTTATATGTAATGAAAGGACGAATTTTTTAATTTCATTAAATGTTAATTAATATTTAAAAAATGTACAATAGAAATTTTATAAATCTCTTCGAGGTTTTTTTTTTTTTGCCATAGATGCTGCTGCCACCTGTTGGCATTTCCTGTATTTTTCAGCGGTCAACGCGCATGCTCAGTGACATTTCCGTGTATTCGTCATCGTCATACGTCAGATTTAATAAAAAGAAACATTTCAGTTCTATTTACACAAAAATTTAACGATAAAATAAACCATTTCTCTGGTTTTTCGTGAAGTAGAATAAAATGTAATTTTATATTTCAAAGTATTATTGCTAAGAAGCCTATAGAGAGGGGGGAAGAAGCCGTTTGATAGTCACGTGAAATGACGAAGGGTGGTGTGACAAATTAGACATCTGGAAATAAACGTGAGGAAAAATGGCGAACGGCTGATCATTTCGAGCAATCTTTCAACCTGCTTTTCGAACAATTCACCGCCAAATTTGGTCTTCCATGCGAAGTTAGTGACAGATTCCGTTGGAAATGCTAGTAAGTATAGATATTATTTTAATGTACGAATTTTAAGTTGATAACATTGATGTGCGCACGGCATCTCAAGCAGGAAATACATTTTTCAATTTTTTCTCTTAATAACCATTCCCCATTCTTATTTATTTGTTTATTATAATCATATTTAGAATTACAATTTTTTTTATTTAAAAACAAATTAAGATACGGCAGGGTTTTTATTTACGATTAAAAAAAAAAAAAGAGTAATAATTAATATTCGTTTTAAATAAACGAAATATTTTTCTACGGCTGTTTCCGTAAGCTACTTTCGAACGATAAACGACGAATATTTTGTTATCTATTTGGTTGTAAATTATTGTGCGAGTATTATTACTATGATTAGTAAGTTAGGTCGAGTTTGCGGAAGTGGATTGTCAATGTCACTACTAGGTAAATAACCGTTGAAATAACCCGTTTTCTAGGTTCTCTCGATCTCCCACACACGTATACACGAGCGTGAGATGCATGTGCGGCGGTTCCCAAGTCATGAAATATGATATTGAAATTATCTATTTTCTCAGATAATAATTTTTATCTTCCATGTTGCTCTTGTTGCTAGTTGCAACGTTTTGAAGAAGTGACCCTTTTAAGGCAGCGGAAGGTAGAATGGTCTGCTGACCTTGAGATTTTGATTACAACGACCTTGACAATGTCGTCTCACAGCCGGATGAGATATACTGTTCCAATTTATCGCATTTCATAAATCCAACGAAGATTAAAAATACGTTTTCTTTTATGATACCATTGATTTTTTTTCCCCCTTTCTTATCATTAATAAAAGTAGTTTTTTTTTTAAAGCTGTGGAGTTTGACTTAGGTGCGCCCACGGCATTTTTATCACCGATAATAATTATTGTCTGTTAATTCGTATCAGCTGTTCGATCACTCGAGTTTTCGGATGAAACATTTTTATTTTAATTTACGTTTTATAATTATGGTAATATATCGAAAACTATAAATATAAATTGAAATTATTATTATTATTATTATTATTATTTTTAGCTTTAATAATTAATTACTTTATTTCACAATACGATAGTGTATGTGTTTGAATGTAATGTTAGGTTTGATATACGAAAACACTACCTAATTTCGACTTTTAAATTACCATTTTTAATTGTTTAATCATTAAATCATGTGGCGAAATGAATAAAACTTTCTTAATAACTTAATTTCTGAGTTGAGGTAATAACGGTTTATAGTATCGCTATGAATTTTATTATTTTCCAATACAGTAATTGCAAAAATCAGCGTGCGATTCGTAATTTCACCGTGGGTTCTTTTTACAAGCGAAATAATAATTATTTATCAAAGTTTTGCACTCGGCTCGTGCAGTTTACTTGAACTTGAGAAGGAAATGAGACCTGCACATGCAGCTGGTAAAGTTTTAACATTTTTCTATCAAATTTATTATTTTATTACGTGTAATGTCGTATTTGCTTATATTATTTATATTAATAAAAATATAAAATCGAGTTTAGTTTTTGGAGTGCCCTTCCTATCGCAACTCGAAATCACAAAACAAACTATCGCTCTTGTGATAAGACGAGTTTAGGCGATATCTAACGTTTCAAAATGAAATCTTGGTTTTTGACGAGTTGAAAAAGGACTGGAAGTAGAAGAATGATAGTCTTTTTTCCCCAGTGTGGTGAGCAGAATCAATCTCGAAATTGTGGAATTTGTTCCTTACGTGGTTATCTTTCCATTCAACTCGGTTCGGTTAATATAACAGGTGTACATGTAACAATTTTTTCTAGATTAAGATGTTAAAAAAAGTTTACTTATCATAAGAGCCAATTTTTTTTTTTTAAAAATATTTGAATTCCATATTATATTGGTATTAAAAATTTTTTAATTTTTTTAGTTGATGACGCCATTATTTCTTCACTTCCATAACTCGAGATTTAAGAAGTCGTCGAATTTTGTTTTGATGCGAGTTTAATTGTTGAAAACATCTCTGATGAAGTTCTGGTAGTCGAGTTTACGGCATGACGGAAGGTTCAGCAAAAAAGAACGAAGCCAAAATTTGTGGCGTTTGCGGTGACAAAGCTCTGGGCTACAATTTCAACGCTGTAACCTGCGAGTCGTGCAAAGCCTTCTTTCGAAGAAATGCTCTGAAAAAAAAGGTAAATTATTTTGATAAAATCTTAACTGAGAAACCGTAAATGTGTTCTTTCGATCACTTGAATCTCGCAAGTAAGAAATCCTTATTAAGATTCCTTGGCAACAGTAAAATCGGCTGCTTAACTCCTAGTTGTCATGGTTTTATTTTTGGTTATTTATTTTGTTTGTCTTTATCCTTCTTGCATGTTGATGATGTGAGATTTAAAGGTGCTATTTTTCCTGTGTACGCTTTTTTTTTTGCATGTAAAATTGTTATGGTACATGACAGTACAATCCATCAATTAGAAAAACCTTGAACTAGATTTCCTATCGTTTCGAATTGACAAATGAGTTGTTTTAATTAAAATTACAACTTGATTAATGAATTTAATACCATTAATAAAAATACAATTTATTCCCAATGCAAAACTTTTTAGCATCGGAAAAAAAAGTAATAATAATTTTACTTATTTTCCAAAATGCATAATTTCACTTCCAATTAAGGGATTTGCAATTTAATAAGTTAAATTATATAATTAATACAGCTTTAAGAAGAACCAGAGTAGGCCTATTGAACATTTTCATATTAAATTTAATAGTAAAATATTTGATACTGCTTTCTATGTCTTAAGCTATTTTTTTTTAAACAAAATCATTAACTACCGGTATAGGCCTACTACTTAATTTCTATTTAAAAAATGTGGTTTTATTTGAGTTATAAGTGTATTCAAGTGAGATTTTGAAATTTTTATTATATCGTTCAAGCTGTGATTTGATTGAGACGGTTTGAATTAACATTTTCTAAAATTAATTTTTTAGGAGTTTAAATGTCCTTTTACCGACAATTGCAAAGTCGATGTTGTTACCAGACGTTTCTGTCAAAAATGTCGACTAAAAAAATGTTTCACAATTGGAATGAAGAAAGAATGGATAATGACGGAGGAGGAGAAAAAGATGAAAAAACAAAAAATCGAAGAAAACCGCCATAAGCGGTTATTGAATGGTCACAGTCCAAAATCATCTTCGGATGAGTTAAGTCTAATGAGTGGTGCTCGTTCTCCCGGAGATGACAGTGACGTAGGCGGTGATTCCGAAGAGGGAATGCACATAAGCAGCACAACTTCCGGCCGAGGCCAAGCCATTATCGAATCCTGCAGAACGGACATTCCCGTAGAGGTAAACGTGTTGACGCCGATGTCAGAGAGTTACGAAATAACCTCTCCTTTGAGTAAGGACATGGGTAGTTTGAGCTCTCCGATTTCAGTTCAGGGAAGTTCTCCTTGCAGTCCGATGAGCGAAAACCTGTGCTCCCCTTGCAGCACTTCTGGCGGAAGTAGCGATTTAAAACCGCAGATTCATCTATTTCCCCCGGCGCTTTCCCCGTCGTTCATGGTGACATCACCGGTTTGCCAACCCGGAAGATCACCAGTTGCCAAAGTTAAGATAGAGGTGTGCGAAGAAGATTCGTCGTCTCAAAGCGAGACTGATTGTTGTATAGTGCTTAGCCAAGAAGAGATTGTTAAGTTAAACGAGCTCATAGTAGCGAATAAAGCCATGAATTCGCCCATTATGGGAGATAGTCGAGTCCGAGCTCCGGAAACAGTTTTAATCAATGTAATAAATTTAACAGATATTGCCATTCGAAGGCTTATCAAAATGTCCAAACGGATAACAGGGTTTAAAAATCTTTGCGAAGGTGATCAAGTAGCCCTTTTGAAAGGGGGCTGCACGGAACTCATGATCCTTCGTTCAGTTATGACCTATAACTCGGAAATGGATTGTTGGCAAGGTCCAAAAGGACCGCAGTTAATGCAAATTAAATTTGACGTACTGCGGGAGGCCAAAGGCAATGTTTACGAAGAACACAAACGTTTTATTCACTCTTTCGAAAAAGATTGGCGGACCGACGAATATATCATGCTTATCTTGGGCGCCATTACCCTTTTTAGTCCCAATCGAGCCAACCTAGTCGACCATCAAGTGGTACGCAAGGAACAGGATTCCTATTACGACCTCTTACGCCGATATTTACGATCCATTTATTCCAGTTGTAAAGCGGAGTTTGATTACAAGAAACTCGTGCAGAGGATAGAGGAACTGCATATCCTCAACGAAAAGCACGTTCGAGTGTTTTTAGACGTAAATCCAAAGGAAGTTGAACCGCTTCTTATCGAGATCTTCGATTTGAAACACTGATTCGAAACCTGATTGAAACAATTGGAAAAGAGAATCGGGATAGTTTTGTATTGGATGGGGCTATAAAAATTAACGGGAGTTAATTAACATGCCACAACCACACGCTTACAAGGTTTCGAATACAAAGTCTACCAAATGTTGGTTTTTGGAAGGATGGTAAATGAACATGCAAGAATTACGTGATTTATTATTTTTATCTTCCACTATATGTTTCCGATCTCATTCGTCTACCTCGAAAATCAGCTGCGAGAGGGGAAAAAATAACTTAATAGTTTAAGATAGAATAAATAGCTGAATAATGAATGTCACAATAATTATTAATAACAATTCATTCCCGGTATTGAACATTATTATTATTATTGCTTATATTTTTGGGGATAATGAGTTTTTTCTTCCTTCAAAGAATATCGGTCCATATTTATTTCTTTTAACTAATTTTTAAAAATGTTACGTAGTTCGTTTAATAGCAAAAATTAATCCTAGTCAAACAAGTTATTTTGTGTTCCCCTCTCCAAATACTCTTCAACAATTAAATGTGAAATAAGATAATTAAGGTACGTGTACAGTAAAATACTAAATTATTCTGGCATGCTGCATACTGTATAACAATTGTATGACAATAAGTTCAATGACAAAGTCGTAAAACTACTGAAATTTCAATTATAATTCGAATTTTTTCTTTTTTTTTGCAAAGTCACGTTCGGTAAAGTTTAGAAATCAAAAGGACAAGGAATCAAATCCAAGTTGCTTTTCAATAGCAAAATTCAAATCATATAAATTATTAATGTTTTATTTTATGAAATTATACTAACGTTGGCCAATAAAGTTTGATTAGCATATTAATTGCTATTGGGACATGTAGATTTTTCTTTCTACGGTGATTTTTAATAGATCGTGGTAATGAAAATTGTATTATTTTTAAATGCGACTTTTATCATTGAGCCGATTGTAATATTTACAACATTATCGATACGTTGAAAGAAATGTGACATCTGAGAAGAATACAAAATGCGCTTTGAAGAACATACATTACTTTCAAAATTTCGGAGAATATGAATTAGAGCGTGCATGTAAATGTACAGTAGTCCTTTAATAATTTACAGATTTGCAAATTCTTATTTTATAATTTAAAAATATAATGTGACCAAATTACTGTATTTCTGATTTTAAAAGTCATTACATTACTTGAAAATAATGTTGTTTAAAATATATTTTAAGGTTTTATTTATCAATCAATCAATTTAACTTTCAATCATTTGATTCTTGATAATAAAACAATTTCTTTTAAAAAAATATTCTTATTTCTAATAATGAAATTCACAAGTCCTAATATTTTTTTTATCCTTTCAACTTGATTTTTATTAAATTAATTGTTCAATGGACGTAAAAAAAAATAAAATGACTTTTGGAATTGAACTTTTTGTCTACCGGTGAAGTTGTTTTTACATACAATGCATGTACTGTAGACCTACTGAATTCAATAATTTCATCGACTTTATAAGCTCGCTCATCCATCATTTATATTTTATTATAATAACGTTTTTAAATGTTGAAAATGAATGTTAAGAGGATGTAGAATATGCAGTATGTAGACTTTTTCGTATCAACTCGGTATGATTCCAATATGAACAAATCGATGTTAATGTGCCAAACTCCACTTTACCTATCGACGTGCGAATACTGTTTACTAGCATTTAATATGGAAACTTATTCACAATATTAACAAAAACTGTGTAAAAATTATTATCGTTAAAAGAAACTTTATACATAGTTGTTTATGTAAATTCTTTCTAGTTCGAGAAATATAATTATCAACTAATTCTAAGATGTCTTATTTTGCAATAAATAAGAAAATCACAATTCTAAAAAAAAACCCGATCTAAAATTTAGAATTATAAAAGCAATTTATTTTGAACGTTGAATTGCAACAAAAAAATTAATATACATTATACAGTACAAACTATTTGTTAATCGAAAAAAAAAAAGAAATATTAATTTTTATTGACGAATCTTTATTACCATTGTTAATTATACCGGTATGATTGCTTTTAAAGTAACCTTGCTAAAGTTCAAAATGGAAAGTGAGGTCCAACGTTCATCCTAAAAATGTCAATTAATTAAAACTAATTATATTGAAATCATAAATGTATTTTACTACCATGGAACATGCACCGCTCGGAAATTTCGGTTCAAATCAGTGACCGCTTTCATATCTTCGTCCGATAATGTAAAATCGAACAACTTTTTTTTTAAAAAAAAAAATAAGAATTAATACGGTATTGTAATAAATTTTAGAAATCAGTAAAAGCTTATTTACAGCAGCGTTTTCCTTAAGTCGAGTTGGAGATGAGCTCTTTGGAATAACCACTACATTTCGCTGCACTTGGAATTTCAAGGCTATCTATAATGTGACGGTAAGCATTTTATAAATTATTTGTTATGTTATTTGATCTTAAATACTTGAGCAGGTGATTTGCCATATTTTTCGGCAATGGATTTCAAAACTGGATCTTCTAAAACTTTTGGATCATTATCTGTAGCCCTTTTCGATTAAAAAATATCAAAAAAAAAAAAGTTCCTATCAAGTTGAAAGCACACCATTTAACAGTTCAGTTTAAAATACCATGTACGATCTGGGGAACCTAATGGACTGTAAGCAGTTAAAACGATACCGTTGTTGTGACAAAAATCTACAAGCTCACTCTGATTCAGGTAAGGATGACATTCCACCTACGGTTGCTTATTTAATTTTTTTTTAATTAATTATATTTAATTAATTTATATTGCCTGTAACACAACGGGCTTAATATCTCCTTCGTCAAGAATTCTTTGAACTTGTTTAATGTTGAAATTTGAGACTCCAATATTTCGACATAAACCTTCTCTTACTAAATCCTCCATCGCCTATCACAAATAATTTACTAATAAGTTAATAATGATCTCAAAGATTTAATTCAAAGAAAATATTACTTTCCAAGTTTCGATGAAATCGATATCAGATGGAATAAATTTTCCATTATCATCTTTTGGTAAAGGCTCGTCTCCTTCCTACAAAATAAATCGAAATTTAGTTTTCATGTTATGGTATTAAGAAGACGCTTTTCTTAAATTTGAAGTACTGTATTACTTTATATCCGACAGGCCAATGAATTAAAAATAGGTCGATAAAAGCCAAACCCAGTGCTTTCAACGTCTCCTTAAGTCCAAGTTGAACTCTGCTCTTACTGTGAAAAGTGTTCCACAGCTGCAACACAACGTGATTGTGATAAGGAAAATAAGATAAAATTTCACCTTTATTATACGCATACAAGCAAGCTTGCTTATAAAGCGTGTTTAAAAAATCTATTTTTAAATGTCAATAAATTTTACAAACTTTGCTAGTGATAAACAATTCTTCACGTTTCACAACGCCCTCGGAAAATAATTCATGAATAGCTTTTCCAACTTCTTGTTCATTTTGATACATCCAAGCACAATCGAGATGACGGTAGCCGGCATATACAGCCTAATAATTATTCAACAATATTTTTATAGCATTTAAAAAAAAAAATTTTATACGGTACTCAAAACTTAATATTAAATACCTCTTTTACTATTTGACGAATAACATCAGGTCCACTCTAGAAAGAAATTAATTTTAACTTTTTTTTTTCTAACGGAGAACATAATATTTTGCTCATTTCACTTATAAATAAAGAAGTGTAAAGGATTTTTTTCTTTGCATTGAGTGCCACATAAACAAAATAGTTAAATTACAAATATTTTTTTGTATTAATTTTAAAATATACAGTACTGTAGGCTATATTTAAAGATAAGAATTGATAAGTAATTGTTTGCGGAAATTTCCACTTGAGCATTATGATCGAACTTGAGCAAGCGTAACTGCATTACATAATTATACGAGGAAAGCGACACAATTAAATTAAATAGTTAAATTATAACTTAGAGAAACATATTTATTTAAAAGTTTTATTAGAGGACCTTTTTTCAACGCAAATGTAAAATTTTGTAAAAGACAAGTATTCGTTAAGTTGAAATTTATATAAGCTTGCAGGGGGTTTTTTTTTTTAAAAAAAAAATTTGTTTGTAGCGATAATGCAATTAAATATGTTTATGAAAGCGATAACATTAACAATCAGATTAAAGTAATTACATAGCATTGGACTGATCTGGTTTATAAGATGTTATAATATTAAAATGTTTTACTGCAGATCATTGAATATGAATTTATGAATACCTTCCAGGTTCCCAAACCAACTAATGGAATTTCACGGCCATTATAGAACTTGATTTTGGGGATAACTGCTGACATTTTGACGGTGAAATCTGCAATTGACAATTGAAATTTTCCACAAATTTTTGAAGATCACATTGAGATCAACTTCCTGAACTACAAAACAGCACTCATATCAAAGGTTACAGCACACCCTGTCCCACAGCACTTCAGTCACCGTGGTTGCCGATTATCAACGCCATCTAATGGTAAACTTGTAAATCTTAACACAAAGTGGGAAGTTTAAACTGTGGCTTAAAAGTTAAACAAATTCTTATTTTATAAGAATTATTTATTTCTAATTTTGCATTTACTTATTAATCTAAATGATATCTATTGTTAGCAACTTTTTCTTGCTGTATAACATACAATAGTTGCTATACAATAGTTAATAAATTTTGTTTCCAGTAAATTAATATGAAAATATAAATTCTTTATTTTTAAATGAGTTGCCAATGTTATTTTATCATAAAATAATTTAATTAATTAATGATTAAATTTGTGTTTTTTTTTTAAAAAATAAAATCACGATCTCTCTATGGTAAAATATACCCCAAAATAAATTAAATTCAGAAAATCAAAAATTAATCGATTTTCAAGGTCAACTTCGATTTTTTGGTGACGTCATAACTTACAAATGGCGGTGGGTGAGGATGACGCTCTGGCTGATTGATTAATGTTATCTTTTGTTTACACCGGCGTTTAACCCGGGTTATTATTTTTAGAAAACTGGAGAATAATTTTAATGCGTAAGTAATTATTAAGACTACATGTTTGATTATTAGTATTAAAATGTGCAAAACATTTGCAATAAATAGGTACCGTATTAGATGATGGAGTGAAAATGGAGAAGCTACTGACATCTGTAATGGCAACGACCTCTTCGCGCGTTTTACTCGTCCCTTTGCTTGGAAAACATTTTGGAATTGGCAACGTTTGGAATTTTTAAAGCATCATGAAGATTTTTGAAAGAGGCAAGTTTTATTGAAGTTATGAATTTAAATTACCAACCTTTTAATTGGAATTTATTAAAGTAATTTTACTAATGGAAATTCATTGCAGTAAGGCTATTTTTGCCACTGGAATAGCTCCCGAACGCAGATTTAGAGAGTGTAAAATGGAAGGAGGAATTGCAAATTTAAATAAATGGGCACTTCTTATCTACGTTATGGGTTTAATTGTTTACGACTCGTTTCAATTGCAAGCCGTAAACAATTATTCCCTTTACTGCACGAAAGCATCGATGAGAAAAGGACTTTCTTCCATCACTTCGCATGATCTGTACAGTTATCGAATCAAATGTTATAATCCTGAATTTATAAATTCGGTTGATGATATTTATCCTGCATCGTTACCAGCTGATACGGTTTATTTGTATGTAGTTCACATTTAATTTATTTCTTATACCTAATGCTAATGTTCATTAATTAGGGATCTTGGCGGTAACCGAATTATTGAGTTGAACAATTCTAGTTTTAGCAATTTAAAAATTTTAGATAAATTGTAAGTTTATTGCAATATTTATTTTATTGACCTATCGAGATAATTTGATTTAACAAAATAATATTGTTGTTGTTTTTTTTTTATTAGAAATTTAGGCGACAATCAAATTAATATAATTAATCAAGGAGCTTTTAGAAATTTGGAAAATTTAAAATTTTTGTAAGTGCATTATTCAAATAATTTTTAAAAATTGTACTAAATATTTTATTTTATTTAGAAATTTATCTTTCAATCACTTGCGAGCTATTAATAATGCTACTTTTGAAAATTTGATAAAACTTGAAAAATTGTAAGTATTGAATAATAGTTTTTTATTGCAATGCTTGCAATGTATTATTAATAATAATTATCCAAAATATAGATTACTTGTTGGAAATTTTTTGTCCAAATTAGATTCTGGTGCATTCGACAATTTAGTTTCTGTTAAACGAATGTAAGCTTTTTCTTAATTTTATTTTATTTTTGCAAATTTAAAATTATATTTACAGTGATTTATCTCAAAATCCCCTAATTTGCGATTGTCATCTACATTGGATGGTAACATGGAGTAAAGCAAATACAATTCATAATCGTACGTCATGTCAATATCCTTCACCATTGAATGGTACTCGGATATTTAAAGTCAAGTCAAACCAATGGCATTGTGGTATGCAATTACTGTACATGTATAAATATTTTTTTGAAAAAAAAAAATATTCATTTCGACTGTTGATATTAATTTTTGAAAAATAGATTGGCCACTCCAAGTTCCTTATTTCGCTTTAAAACCATCACAATCTCAAGTAGTCTTCTCTGGAGATACGCTACAATTTCAGTGCCAAGTATCAAATGTTGATTCTCCGATAGGGTTATTTTGGACGTTGAATAATAGAGAGGTAGAAAGTGATACTGGTTTTGATGATGTAATATCACAATTGCAAAGTTCAGTGGATGGAATGCTACTATTAAGTTCACTATCTGTGCAAAATTTAACTGACTTGCACACTGGCACATGGACATGTTGGTTCCGCACTTTAAATGGAAATGAGACCAGATCTGTGTTTATTCGTGTTTTATCTGAAAGCACGCGTTTTTGTTCTGAAACTGTCACTAGTAGTAATAAAGGCAATTATTTGTGGCCAAGAACAGTAGCAGGAGTAAAAGTTGAACTTCCGTGTTGGACTCCAGCCTCGACGGTTCGAGCCCGACATCAAAGAGTTACTTATTCTTGTAATGAGCGTGGCGTTTGGGAACAACTTGACATCTCAAAATGTCCATATGTTAACGAAGTCACCAAAGTTTTGGAACATTTTGCCAAGGTTTGTTTATACGGTAGATAAATTTATAAATACAAGTTACTTTTATGTCATTCATAATTTCTAGACGAATCTAAATATTACTGGATCAAGCGTGATTGAAAGTGTGCATGGTCTCAAAAACTATACAGGAGATGGAAAGATGTTAACTGATAAAATGGATGTAGTTTTTATTGCAAGAACAGTTACAAAATATTTGGATTTTGTTCCAAAATATAAAGAAGTATGAAATAACTGAGTTTATCAAATATTAATTTAATAAATGTTTTTTTCTAGATTGCTGATATTCTTATTGATATCGCTGCTGTGGTTATGAGTCTTAATGAGAATCTTCTAAGAGCTGCGCAATCAGAAGACAGAGCATGTGCTAAGTAATTTAATTATCATTACATTTTGTAACGTAACTTTCAATTTGTGATGTTGTTAATTAAGGTTGGTACAGGCTATTGAAAAGCTTCCAGAATTAACAAACGAAACGCCATCTACAAGATATAGTACTAGCATCGCTATTGAGGATCACGTTATAGATGCGAGTGGATTTCAAGGAATTACTTGTGCTTCCTTTATTCGTAATAACGTTATTCAGACACAGGCAGGAAGGTCAATTGCTTTTCCGTCTAAAAAGATTTTAAGGTGCTTATTAGGAAACGCATCACAACAAGAAGGTCAAGATGATGAGGTAATGTTATTTGTTGAAGATGACAAGTAATTTATATTAATTTAAATTTACTTTGTTGTAGATGTTAGAAGCGTCGATACACTTGCCACCATCTTTGTTCCACTTTGCTGAATTTCGTGAATCTCATTTTCGTTTTCAAACTACTGTGTATAAAAACTCCGTTCTATTTCCTCAACAATCTCAGAATCAATTCAGCATTTCTTCCGTTGTCATTGGTGGAAAACTAAGTACAAGCTTTAAAACGTTTTAAACTTTATTACGTTTTTGTTAATACAAATTATACGTTTGTAGCTCAAATTTCTTTAAAGAATTTAACTGAACCAATTTTTGTAACTTTGAGAAGTCCTCATGCACTGGGAGAAATTGTTCCTGTCTGGTGGAATTTTTCTGCTAATGGTAGTCGTATACTGCAACGATTATAAGATATGTCTCGGTACAAAATTCTTGTTTTTTTAGATAACTTTGGTGAATGGTCTAAAAATGGTTGCCAGCTAAGAAGCGTTTATGGAAACTTGGTTTCATTTCAGTGTGATCGTTTAGGAAATTATGGACTGCTACAAGTAGTTATTCTATTATTTATTTGTTTTTGGAAATAGTTTAAATCCAAATTTTATCTATATTTAGGATATGGAAAAGTTGAAATTAGGCCTGAAAGGAAAAAATCGAGGAGCTGAGTTTCGCATTCATCATCCGGTTTTGTATGTCGGAAGTTCAATTTGCGTTCTTTGTCTTTTAGGAGTCGTTGTTACTTATGTTTTGGGACTTAGGTAACTAAATATTTTAAGATAAGTTAATTAACTGCTATAATAATGATATTATTTCAGGCTTATCCACATACCAAGAAAAAATAAGCATTCTTTAATTAACATTTGTATAGCAGTTAGTTTGCTATGCTTAGTTTTTACCTTGGGAATTCGTCACACTGAAGAGGAAAAAATATGTCAAGGAGTAGGTTTAGTGTTGCATTATTTGACATTGGTTAGCCTTTTGTGGTTGGTAATTACAGCCAGGTAGAATTATAATTAATTTGCAATTAAAATTGATCGAGGTTCTAATTGGTATATTTTGTAGCAACACTTATAAGAAACTTAATCGCGCGGACCGATTAGACATTTATTCAGATGAGCCAGTAGATTATCCAATTCCACCTAAACCAATGCTAAGATTTTATCTAGTTGGTTGGGGCATCCCCGTAATAATTTGTGGAATTTCAGCTGCGGTTAATTTAGAAGATTATGCTGGTTACGATTAGTGAGTCTTATAATTTAATAATAAAATTTGAATTTTACTAATTTACAATTTTCTTTTTGTTTTAAAGCTGTTTCTTAGCCATTACTCACAGCATAGGAGCATTCTTTGGACCATGTGCGCTATTTTTATTTATTTTGACCATTTTTTATCTTTTAATATTTTGCTCTATAAGGAGGAATTCAGGTTAGACTTACTTTTATTTACTTCATTTGACTTAAAATTATTAATAAATTGATGATTTTTCTTAGCTCAAAGTAAGAGAGAAAGTGTAATAAGAGAGGACAACGAAATTGAAATTTTGGAAACTAACGATAATCAGCCTCAGATTTCAAACGGGTTTGGAAATCACACAGCCCGACCTAGCTCAGAAACCAGTAGCGAAGAAGATGATATAGAACACTCACCATCTTCACAATTACGCGCTCAGATTGTCTCGCTACTATTATTTTTATTAAGTTGGGCATCGGCAGCTGTTTCAACCACTGAACCTTTTTCTTCCAACGTCTTTTTATCAGAACTCCTCTTTGGGTGTGCTTACGCCGCGTCAGCTATTTCTTTCGGCGTTTTTATTCTTGTGTTTCATTGCGCGACTCGAGAAGACGTGCGTTTAGTTTGGAAAATGCTGTATCATTGTAGAGAATCTGGAATTGTCCGAGAAACAGTTCCACTTCCTCAATCAAACGCGTGCAGTGGTGCGGGAGTATCAGAGGTGAGACATTCGAATGATAGCCTCAATTCTTCTTACACAAGTAAATCGTGCAGCACTAATCATTCTGTTGACGGTGCCAAAGCCAGGCTTCCAAAAGTTTCAAACGTGGAAGCGGCGGCATTAGCTATGACTGGTGGAGTAACGGACACTTCGTGGAGCGGTGAAATGTTTTTTAATCCATATCAAAATGGGGTAGCTCGCAAGTATTTTAAGAAACGCGCGAAACAGATGCAAAGATCCAAAAATGAATATCCTATTTTGGACGAGGAACAAGTAGTGGAAATAAATCCGCTTAAAGAAGTTGACAAACTTCTTCCGGTTCTCATTCCCACTCACATTAGAGAAAGGCAGGCGGTGATACAAAATACTGCTCGCGCTGTGCAACGAGATCCGAGTACCGAGTCTCAACTTCATAGTTCTTCAAGTCAGGGTCTAGTCTCAATGTCTCCGAGTCTTTCCATGGGTAATCGCAGCGATAGAAGTCTTCTAATTGTAGAAGAGGAGGAAGAAGAAGATGGCGACTCGGAAGCATCCCTAAAAACAACGACTCAAACTCCTAATAACGACGAAAATAATCATCACGATTTCAATTTAACCAATAATTACATGGACGTTGATTGGGGAGAAAGTTGCGCTGTCTCTCCCAATGAAATGCATTTTTCTCCTCCGGAAGTTATGGATCTTTGCACTCCGACACCGACGGAACCTCAAACCAAAGATATTAGTATCACTTGCAATTTAAATGATTATTGCGACGGAACTTTAGAGTCGGCAACGGAAGCATTAACTGAAGATCATCATAAAAAGGAGTCAAAAATAGGATCCGAGGGCGATCTTTTACAACAATCGAAAGAGTTTTCATCAACAGTTAATGGTATTGTTGACAAACTACCTCAAAGAAGTGGTACTTTACCACGTAGCAGTTGGGAAAGACAATTTGAATTGAGCCAGAGATCAAATCAGCCGATTTACGCTTATGTCAATCACTCACACCATCAAAATTTAGCCAGTGTTTTAGACAAGAGTAAAAGTGAAAGTTTGATGACCAGATCAGCCAGCGTGGGCGACACGGAAATGGTTGCACTTAGCAAAGAAAACAAGCATGCCAAACTCAGCCAGCCTTGTCTTCAATTTGGCAGGTTAGTACTGGAGCAGTTGGGTAAAAAGGAGACAGCAGTATGATTCTTAATCAATTGGGAATGGGATCATTTTTATATTAACACAGTTTTAGCAACTATTGGTGTGAAATTGAGTAGGAAGGGTTTTTAAAAACGATTTTATAAATGACAAAAGTATTATTTCCTATCACATTTTTAATGAGCAAGCTTAATGATAAAAAAAAATTGGGCCTTAATATTTCAAGTTGGAATGAATATTAGGAACTATGCTTTTATTTATTGACGCCTATACATGTATACATCTTTTATAAATGTCTACAATACTGTTTTAGGGTGAATTTTTTTTCTTTCTACCCGGTACCGGTACTATTGATTTCTTTTAAAGCTTGGAAGCCTTTGAATATATATTTTTTTTTTGCTGAATCAAAAATCAATTTTTTAACATTTTTGGTTAAAAAAAAATTCTAGCTTGTAATATAATTTCAACCAAAACCTAAAATTGCATTTATATATTTTACATTTTACAAATCAATTTCTACTTTTCCCGTGGCGAATTTGTTTAGTCATATACATTCAGTTTGGAAAGCATAACAAATTAGAAGTAACTTGCTTTAAAAATCGTTATATGCATTTATCTAGTATGCTTGCTATATGACATTTAACGGTTTTTTTTTTATATAAAAAAAATGAACCATATCAGGATAATAATTATATAACGAGTGCCGCAATTAGCTTAAGCAATGGTCATTTGTAGAACATACAATAAAATGTACAGAATAGAAAAATGCAATTATAAATTTAATTAGCTTTATGTAAAAATAGCAAATCAACGTGTAGGCAGATAAAACTGTACTGTAGCATACTGTAGTTTGTATAATACGTTCGTGTGATGTTTTACTTTTGTACATAATTATACTTATCTTTTGATAAAAAAAAATGAATCTCTACAATTAAAAAAAAAAAACTAAATATTCGTAGGACTCAATTCGATCATAGTGGCATAATTATTTAGCTTTATTAGTACAGTGCATTTTTTTTTTATTTAAGTATAAATGGTTTAAGAGTTTTAAATTACAGGACCCATTAGCATTAATATTTTCATATAATACTGTTGTAATAATTATAGACTGTCCAATACTTTTGGCAATCTATACCTTTGATCATCAGCGAGTATTTTTACTTGTTCAACAAATTCGTTGTCCCATTTTCAGTGACCAACTGAACTAAACTTCCAGTTTCCGGTCGGTTGCTGCTTCCATTTGACCATTTGAATAATAGCCTAGTCAAACATTAAAGTTAAACATCATTCATTAATTAATGATTAAAGGTTTAACTATGTGAAACTTACTCGGCTACAAATTCCAAAGGTGTCCATGCACCAAAATCAGCTGTTGGCATCCATTTGCGATTCATTGGAGTGTCCAGAGTAATAGGAAGAATTGCTACAGCTGTGGCGTTTTCCGGTAAACCACCATCCGGTTTGGCCAGGCTTTTCACCAGATGATGAACTGCCGCTTTTGACATTCCATAACCAATCATTCCTTTTATATTAATTTTAAAAAAAATGCTCTTAGCGACGATACATTTTTTTAAATCAGTATTTCTGAAAATGAACCTGGAGTGCCACCATCAAGCGCTGCTTTAGCTCCAGTTAAA
Organism: Polydesmus complanatus; assembly: GCA_034692225.1. Lineage (NCBI taxonomy): Eukaryota > Metazoa > Arthropoda > Diplopoda > Polydesmida > Polydesmidae > Polydesmus > Polydesmus complanatus. Next base: position 23,456 of record JAQGAZ010000073.1, read on the forward strand.
ACTAACAAACCACCTCCTTTCATGTGTTTAGCGGCAATTTCGGCGGCTATTGCGGAGCTCCACACGCTCTGTTTCCAAGTCAACTCACAATTTTTAATAAATTCTAGCAATTATTAAATTTAGTGAGACGCATTACAATTTCATGTCATCAAAAACCTTTTGCTGCGGCATTGCCACCAGCCCATCCTCCAGCAACACAAAGCACTGCATCTAATTTTTGTCCTTCAAGAACATTTGTTATACCAGAATCTAACGATTGAGATTGGTCAAGCCACCCATCACCCTTAACCACTATGTTAGCATCAGCTTGTTCGTTAGCCGACAAATCGGCAGAAAGCACCCACTAATGAAATATTGATTTATTAGATTAAAGTAATGCGGCACCCGCAACATTCTCTCACCCATCCTTTGCTTTTTAAATGATTAACAACAACACTTCCAAGAGCTCCTTTTCCACCATAAACAAGTGCCCTTCCCAAAGGTGAAGTCATTTTGAATTTCTTGAAACTTGATTCTAGGTTTAAAGTCACACTATTCGTAATTAGATTAACGTTCAAAGAGCAACTTTTTATAAACTAATACCGGTATATATATACTGTATATTTTTTTTTTTTGTAAATTTTAAATTTTGAAAGTGTCAAACTGCGCTTTTACCTAATTAGTTTTTAAGCTCATTCGACCGAAAATTAAAAAGGTTTTTAGCTTTTAAACCCAAATTTGATTGAACATATTCAACATTACGAAAGCTTTTAGGTAATGGAAAATTATTTAATTTTATTTTTGCAAAATATAAAATTTTAAATACCGGTTTTATAGCACCTGTAGCTTGCAAATGAGTAGATTTAAAAATAACTATATTATAGTTTTAAATACTTCACCTCGATTACCTTGTTAAAATTATTCGTTTTCGTGTCTGAACTCAAGATAAATTATTAAACTTTATTTTTCTCTCTTGATTTACCAACAAATAGCTGGGAAATGCACTGTCACAAAATTTATTTATCAGTGGACATTTCAAAGGTCATTTGAGATTGTCTAATTTCAGCCATACTGTAAAAACATCATAATAAATTAAATTATAAACTTGCAGCCTTAGCCCAGCATATTAATTTTATTAATTTATTTTATTAATATAAGGAAACAGCTGTATAATATATAATTAATTTTTTAAGTGTTATAATATTTATCAATTTGTAGAAAAAAAATTATTTTAAAAATTATTTATTATCTAAATGAGACGTGTAAATAGATCCTTTTTTTTTTCTTCGAATGACGTCAGTTGTACGGAGAGTCTATCAACCATGGATATGTGTGAGGCCGGAAAATGCGTTGCGTTTTAATTATTTATTTCGGTTTTTTGGAATTATTAGTGTTGAAATATCTTTAATGTAAGTTACGTATTTAGTCGGCTATTTCAGCAGTATTTGCCTTGCTCCATAATGTCTCGTCATGAAGGTAAGCAGTTGTGTGTGTTGGCGTGTTATATGCGTATATTTCTCCTTAAACATCCAGTAATAATATTTCAACATGGCGTGTTTTCCTACTTGACTTTTTACAAACTCTAGTTTTCCTTCGCGAACAAGTCCAGCTCATAAGATTTATATTTTAAGTGGCAAATAATTGAATAAATAGTTAGAAGCAAAAGGATTCACAAGATGGGTAATTAAAAAAATATGTATGACACGGCATAATATTATCGTTGCTTTCAATGGTTTGTGTGTAGGACATTCTTTGGAAACTTAAAATCTTTCGCTACTAATTGCTCGTTATATTTGATGTGAATTGTATTTTAACGGTGAATATGGGGGTAATTAATGTAGATTTCTATCCCAAGGTCTCCAAAATTGTAGAAAATTTAAATCAACATTTTGAGGGTTTTAATTATTATGCTAAGATTACAGCAAATACATTGGGTGTGGGTGTCGACAATTTTATTTATCGTATTATTTTATCATAATTTCACACACAAAATGTTGTAGAAATGCTTCCAGTTTATAACTTTTAAAAACTTGAAAATATATAAATTTGAGACGAATACAATATTGTTGGTTTATTATTAAGAAATAGTAGGCTACTGTACAGTATTTTCATTCACCTGAAAATTAATAGTTGCGAAGTTTTGCATTACTGATAATAGATGGCGCTTCATATTTAAAACGAAAAATAATATAAAAACCTTATTAAAAAATAAAGTTATTTAATGACGAATAATGGAAAATACTCAATAAAATGCTAACACAATATCTTTTAATATTTAGTAAATATGATAACTGATTTTTTTTCATAAATAGTTATTTCTTATATATTTTTTAAAAAAATATTTTTGGCGATTTTTTTTTAATTTCAAGTTAAATAAGTGCTTGAACGTTGAAATTTTAAGAATTAAAATATTATGTTCTTGAGAACCAGATTAGAGGAAAATATGTCAAGACCTTGTGCTGAGCATTTTTCTATCATTTTAATTTTTACGGCTTTCCGCGCGTGAATTATGTGGAGAAAGGGTTATTTAAAGATTGAAAACATTATTATTTCGATATTTTTAGGAGTCAGCTGTGATTCGTGTATGGTGGGCAACTTTCGAGGGAAACGGTACAAATGCTTAGTTTGTTACGATTATGACTTGTGTGCCACATGTTACGAGGCTGGTGCTACAAATACTCGCCATACGACCGCTCATCCAATGCAATGCATTTTAACGCGCTCGGATTTTGGTAAGTTTAGCGTTCATTTTTTTTTTTTTTTAAATAATAATTTTAATTAATATTGTTTATGCATTCTTTAGATTTATATTATGGTGGAGAAGCGGTTTCCGTCGAGCAACCTCAATCTTTTACTTGTCCTCTCTGCGGGAAAATGGGATTTACTGAAGGAACTCTTCAAGAGCACGTCAGCAGTTGTCACACCGAATCCTCACCTTATGAACTGGTAATAAAGAATATAAAAAAATTTTATCTCAAAGAGCGGTATTATTTTAAAAATAAAATTATTTTTATCTAGGTATGTCCAATATGTGCCGCTTTACCTGGTGGCGATCCAAATTTAGTTACCGACGATTTTGCTGCTCATCTTATGTTAGAACACAGAAGCCCTCGTGATCTGATATCCTTTTAATAATTTATTATCATGAATTAATTTTAGTATTTATATAATATTTCTTAATATGGTTTTACGATGAACCGTCTAGTTCGAGGCAAGTCCGGAGGATACCACACCCAGGTAGGGGAGTGGGTGCAACACGTACAAGGCGAGCTAACATGCATTTTAGTTCCTCGGGTGGGCTAACTTCCCTGTCCCCAAGCAGTCGAGATTCGATGGATCCCATAGCAGGTATTATTGAATGAGTATTTCTAACTTTAGAAATATGTAGCTTTAAAAACTATCTGCAAAGCTTGCTATTAACAGCATCTTGAATCTTTAGTTAGAAATTGAAAAGATAGAATTAAGAATTTTTTATTCTCACTTTCAAATTAAAGCGTTTTTTCTCCAGCTGAATTTTATGAAGACTGTTAACATTTGAATTGCAATATTAACATATTGTTATTTTATTGAGACTTTATTTTGTGCAAGAGTGGAGAACGAGAATCCCTTTTTCTTTCGAAATTTTCTAGATTTTCTAAATCTACTAATTTGATTCGCAATTCCTTTATAACATAGCTTGCTTACAGTATCAATCAAAAGGGTATTTTGCATGTAATGGACAGACTCGCATTAAACTTGTGAATGAATATAATTAGAATGGTTCAATAACGGGCAAAATTGGTCTCAAGGTAAACTTGGGGTAAGTTCGACCCCCCTTCTTTCACTTTAACGAATACAGTAGCAACTTTTTTTTAATAACAATAAAATTGGGGTGGTTTAGAAATACTTTCCGTCGTTAGTTACTTAGTTTTGATAATTGTATATGGTAAGATCTCTTTATTTCAGAATTGTTATCTCAGCTTTCTGGTGTGAGACGGAGCGGAGGTGCTTCACCATCATCTACCACGTCTCAGCTCCAACAACTTCAAATGCAATTGCAGTTAGAAAGACAACAGGTTCTCTACGTGGGTTAAAGTAATTTTGACTACGGCATGTTTGTAATTTATTTGTTCTTTATATAGGCGCAGGTTGCGAGGCAACATCTTGATCGGGTACCACGGCGACAAGCACAAGTTGTAGGTAGTAGCAGTGGCGCTGGAGGAAGTGGTATTGGTCAGACATTGTCATCTACAACTGGAACCGTTACATTTCAAGCTGGAGGCAGTACAGATTCCGGTGCAGTCAAATCTACGAATGAATCGTCTCAATTTTTATTGCCTAGGTTTGTATTATTAGTTTTGGTAAATTATGTATTACATGCACTACTTTAGTTAATATACAAATTTAAATTTTAAATAAAGAGTTTTATGCTAGTTTATTATTTAATTTATTTTGTTTTATGTATAACGTAACTTTTTTGTTGGCTTAGGTACGTAAATCCACGTTTATCTGATAAAGAATTGGAAGAAAATGAAATTGAGCAAGGATACTGCAGCGCGTTTGTGTGCGATTTATTAATGAACGCTCTAGTCGATGGTTTACCAATGGACAAGGTTAGTTTATCACCGGTTAAGACTCTCCCCTGGCAAGATCGTACGACGGAAGATGGTGAAGCAACTTCGCCTAGTTTATTGTCTCAAAAAAGTGAAACTTTGGAATCCCATATGGATAGTGCACTTTTGCCATCACCAGCCCCTATTCAAGAAGTGTCTCCTCCTTTGTCACCTTCCCCGTCTACACCTTCTTTAACTTCCAATTCTAAACAAACTGTGGGAATAGGCAGCAGCGGTACCACAACTACTAAAAGAAATCCTGTTCCCGCTACCGGTAGCACTGATCGTATGTCGGCTGCGGCGTCGCGTTCAACCGCTTCTGCAGCCCCGAACTCCCAAGCACCTATTCTAAGAGAACAACAAGGTTCTACAACTAGCGGAGGAAATTTAAGAAGTTCGTCATCAAACGCTAATCAGCAACAACAGCATCCACCACAGCGCATGCCATCGCAAGGAACGGGCACTGTCAGAGAAATACCTGTACCTCAAGCGGTTGTAACGGGGCGTATACCAGTACGAGGCGCGACTTCGCCATCGTCTTCGACGCGTAGGAAGATGGTACGTCACATGGATGGTCGTAATCAATCGAATGACCCAACTCCTCCGCATTAATATAAGTCTTTATCTAACTTGCCCACTCGAGATGAATGCAGTTAAATGATTAGGAGGTTTGAAATAGGTTGACAATTTACTTTTGTTCACATTTAATTGATTTCAAATTTTTCTTTGTTTTAAAAATTCTATCTTTTCTTGATATAATTTTTTTTTTTTGGACGAAATTATTAAGAAATTGTTTAGTTCTATAAATACAGTACATGTATTAAATTCTAACTAGTAACCTTAATTTTGTTAAGCTGAATATTTGCATTGATTGTTTTAAACTATTTAAAATTCTCCTTTAAGAAGCGGAAATTTAATTACCACAGTACTTAAAAAGCCATTACAAGAGTTTCAACGGTGGAAACTTAATGATAATTTTATGATTTTATTTTAACGAGAGTTCTTTCTAAGTTCTATAGACAGAATTTTATGATCGTGATAGAATACAAAATTAATATTGACAAATTTTAAGTGACCTGGATCAACTTTTCAAGTCTAGCATAAAAGAAAAGCTTGTAAATAGTGTTTGATAGTAACTGATTTTGTTTTCTGTGTTTAATTAGTATAATTATTATATTGTCATTTGACAGTTCGGTTGATTTTACATTTTTTCTTTTAATATTTTCTTCTAGTCTAAAAACTTTATATTTTAATTTTCTTCTTGATGTTTTGCGATACTTTTTTTTTTTCCATTGAGCACAAGTTACGTAACGGGCGATTTTTTTTTTTTTTAGAATTTGAGTTCTTGTGCGAATGAGTTATTTATCACCGGATCTGCGAAAGGAAAGTTCATTTATAAATTAATTATACGTCAGGATATAATAGTCTCATCGGTGCATTCTTTAGCTTATTTTATTTTTGTTTAATTTTTAGCATACATTGTTACAGTCTGCATTCAAATGCTATCAGATTAAAATTATTGATGAAAGGAAATTATTTGTGTGGACCTGTTTTTAGTTGAAGCCTCTTTTATCGTTCTTTCTGCTGAACATCGCTTGTGATCTGAGTGTGTTGTATGTGTGTGAATCGTGATCACGTAGGATGTCCAAATAACCACTCTGAAAATAATGTATCTAGAAATACCTAGATACATTCTAGGCCATATAGTTATTATTACAAAAGAAATTGCTTTTTCGGGACTTAAGTGGAAAAGTAATTTATTATTCTCGGAATTTTGTATGAAAATAATGAACTTTGGTGAAATGAGAGACTTTTAGCTACATTTTCAATGTAGCATTGTTATGAATGTGTGTGCATGTGAAGTACATATATTATTAATGTTGCTAATGGTTATTAACCATTTTTGTAATTACAAATTTTCAGCTAATATTGAATATGGGTTATTAAAATCCATTTGTACAGCAAGTCGGTTTTCTTCGCTATATACAGTAATTATTTAGTTAAAATGCGTTAAGTTTAATATCGACGGAATAAACACTTGCATATGATTTTTTTTTTTCTTCTCCTTAATTTATATATGAAATCGTGTAAACTACTACTATGTATAAAGTTAATTAGTTGTAATATTTTAAGTTGTGCATTCGTTTCCGATATCTTTTGAGTCTGCTCAATGCGACACGCGGATCGGTAGCGGAAATAAATGAAGCGCGGCTGAGGGAAAAGTACCGGTAGTTAACAAATCGGCGGTTCTTTATAAGAGATTTAAATGTTGATTTCAGATTGATGTTGAAACGTTTGATTGCATGCCGTTGTCTATCAAATGGTTTATTGAAGGGATTAATCATGTATTTTCTGACTGTTATTCCAATAGCAGAAATAAATTATGTTGTTGAATTACAGTAATTCTAGATACGTCAGTAGGCTATAATTTATTAAGTACAGGTATTATGTTTTCATTTCTAACTCAAAGTACGTATTAAGCATTAATATTATTTAAATAATTATTACAGTAATCGCGGAGGCTATCATGGTACAGTATAACATAATTATTATATTTTTCTTACGTAGGCTAATCTAATCTTATTGAAAAAATATTTATAGACAATTGCACACCGACGCGGATTAATGGTCAAATATATTTTATTTAATACGGGGTATAATATTATGCAGAAAAGTAAACGAAAAAAAAAATGCCTTGTATTTCTTATTTGTTTTTTTTTTTTTTTACGAAAAATAACAAACGAATGCACACTTATGCCGGGTGTTTCAAAATAAATACAGTAATTATTATTACAGTAGGAGTAGACTGCTGTGTACTTTTATGGATTGATTCACCCTGTATTAGTTTCATCATTCTTGCACGTGGCGCCATCTAAAAGGCATAATTATGATCGCCGTGAAAGTTGTTGTATGAACCGCGGATGACCATCTCAAAAGGCGCGATTTATTCATACCTAGGTACAGTAGTTAATAATTTTTCATATTATTTTATTGATAATTTTTTGTTCTGTTTCTGTTGATATTTGAAGTGAAGTCGGGAAAGGCTTGATTCTGTAATCAGCGTATGTACAATGTATAATGAGTGCTATCCTTTCATATTATCAAGTCACTACAATAATAATTGCAATATTATAATAAGCCAGAAATTTATTATTTTGCAAGGATCTAGAGGATTGATACTGTAACCAAGTTCACACTGTTTCTTTTATATCTATGGCTATTGCGCATTAAATAATAGTATATTACTGTATGCTATGTATCAATGAACTTAAATGCTGGTTGGTCCTTTGAATGAGCCGAGAACAAAATTTTGCGCCCGCATTATCAAGCATTGAATAGATTGAGGCACGGTATTGCATTTTAAATACTGGAGAATGTCTACGACGTTTGGTACTAATTTAGAATGACAAATAGTACAGTATTTGTTTGGCTTTTTTGGTATTACAGTATTAAGTAAATGGCTTGTTACATTAGATCGAAAAAAGACGTATGAAACGATTGACCTCTATCCTACGAGAGTAGGCTATAGATACTTTACACAGACGCAGATTACCGTACGTAGCTTAGGCCTACTGTACAGCTATCCCGGTTTACCATTCATTTTAATCATTAAATTTACAGAAATTATAATATTTTATTTATGAAATGTTTAGTTTTAATATTAATTAACGTTCATCATAGATAATTTTAGGAACCAGAATGACAAAAAAATAAATAAAAGTGTAACCCAGATGTTACAAACGTTTAACATTTACATAATTATACTGACAATTTTGTCCAAGATTGACCGAAACAATTAAAATTAAATATACCACGATCAGTAATGTACTAAACACAAATTACGTCAAGAAATTTTATTTTAAATTATTTAAAATAAACGACGACATGTCGTCGTAGCTATGAAATTTATTATCTATCATTTAAATTATTAAATAAAATATTTGTTTGATGACAGTGGCGACTAAATAATTATGAAACATATTATTTATGCCGTTTATAAAAAAAAAAAAATTTTATACCGTAGGCCAACATTCCTGATTATAAAAATTTCCGAGTAACTTATTTTAATGGTTAAAATACTGTAAGTTGTTTAATGGCAGGGCTACTTACAGGAGGACTGCGATTCCGATATTAAAAACAAAGAATATTTATGCGAGTATACCAGGACTGTACTCATTGTTTACCATAAATTAAATAAAATTTGAAATACTTCCTATGGTGCTGAGTTTTTAAAAAAATTTGGCATTTATTTTATGCAACTTAACCTGTTCGAACCGGCTATTTTTTTTGGTCACTTGGTATAGCTAATGATATTATAATAACTTTATTATAGTTATTTATAAAGTCGTTAAATTGTACATTTTTTAATAGTGATACAGTATATATTACAAGTAAAATTGCGTTTGTACTGCCAAATGCAGTTTGGACTTTAGTGGTTACACTTTAGTAGCATGATCAAGCACTTTAATATTATAATTGTGCTGAGTTTTGGAGGCCCTTTCAAAGTTAAATAATTATAGTTTTTAAGACGCCATTTGAAAATCATGTTTGAAACTCTTCTTATATTTTGCTCACTTTTATTTGTTTTCTGTAAAGTTAGGTAAGTAACCAAATAATAATAGAATTGCCCAAGTTTGTCAAAAGTTAATATTATTTTTACGTTACTAAATAAAATTATTTTAAGGTACTCAGTTTAAATTTTATTTTATTGATAAATTGACAGGATACCGTACTTTAAAATTTAAAAGGACGCAGTATTTATTTTTTATTGATTTGATCTGATTTAATTTACAGGACTTGGAGCAGAATGGTGGAAGTATTAAATGTGGAAAGTTGGAAGAAAGGTGACAGTCAACTTTCTAGTCATTTTCTTATCGAAACTGAAAAGTCGTCGCCCCAAAACCACTCGACAAGTAACGTATTGAATGGACTCTCTCAAAGTGCTCGCATTCGAACTGAATTTGCAACTAAAAGATTTCCTCAAGCAAATACGGGACCGATGAGGAAATATAACAATATCTCACATTCAACCTCGAAGGTTGTATAAATAGTTTATTAGCTTGTATAGCTAGATCTTGCCATTTAATCGAGTCATTCGCTGACACAGTTGCATATTGTTTGCACTTGTAGCCTTAATTTTTTTTTTCTTTGGCACTTTTTCAAATTGAGTTTTTTTATGCACTCGATTGTGGCGTACCAAAATAGCGTTGACTGGGTTAATTTTGGTATTGGTTTTTAAAATAATGTTGACATATTAATAATATTAGCGTTCCGTTTAAATACAGTACAATCCCTATTCGGCAGTTGACCAGTTCAAAAGGATGCCTACTGTTTTACCAGATGTAGTTAATTGCAGTAGTTCGATGAGATTTTCTTGTACCAAATGTTCACCTTTGATTCGAGTAAGTTATAGTTGTATGTTGCATTCCTGCTTTCTTCAAGGTTATTGGAAGATTTAGAATTTATAATTATTCATTATTAATTGGAGCATACTATTTATGTTGACATTATTAAAATTATTTAATTGGGGTTTTTTTTAGTTTTTTTTTTTTTTTATTGAAAATGTTATAATTTTATGGATTTATAAAAAATAATTATCAATTGTATCATTTATTGCTTTGCTAGAGATCTTTGGTGAACCAAGTACATGACTTGGGATTAAAAAATATTTTTTCGGTGGACACGCTAAATAGGTGAATTTAAATAAGTTTGTAATGAATTGTATATGAAACTACTGTTGTACTTCTATTTTTGCATTATTATTTTTTTAGTGGTTATCTTGCAAGGAAAATGCATTATTTGTCTTTTATTTTTAAAACCAATGCCAATTTTACCTATCCTGACGTTTCAAAGGAAGTATTAGATAGTGAAAGGTATTTTAATATGATTGATCGATTTATATAAACGATTTTTTAATTGTTTTATAATTTAGAGTTAATGATGCTATTGAAAAAGCTGCCATGCAAGAAATTGAAGGTTGTTAAGTATTTGCCTTTTTTATTTAAATATTTGTAATGATTGTTAAAATAATTTTTCTTCAGATCAAACTGCAGGAACTGAGAATTATAGCAAATTATTACAAAAGCATCGTAAAAGAGCCGTGAAGCTGTTAAACGATATGAAATCTAATATTTCTACATTTCTTATTAAGTAAATTTAATATAATAAATGAGTCTCTGCACTTGTCAGACCGCGAGTAATATACTCAAGGTTAACGTGATTTTAATATTTATTATTTAGATTAACAGCTTATGTATTATTCAAAGTATTAAGTAAATTGTTGCGGTCAATTGAAGTGCACAAGTCTCAACTAGAAATTGTTAAAAAAATTAATCAGGTATAAAATTAATCACATTTTTACGGGGTTTTTTTCTCGCTAAACTTATGTTATTATTATGTAGACTTCCGATCCTGTAATTTATCTTCCATTACATCGAAGCCATTTGGATTATATTTTAGTAACATTCATTTTGTATAATTACGAATTACAAGCTCCTATTGTGGCTGCTGGAGACAATTTAAGGATTCCCTTTTTTGGGTAAGAAAGTATTTTATTATATTAATTCTTTTATAATAATGAATATTTAATGTTTCAGTCCATTATTACGTGGGTTAGGTGCATTTTTTATTAAGCGAAAGTTAGATCCTAAAAAGGGCAAAAAGGATTACATTTATCGGGCAATTTTGCAAACGGTAAGCAACTACGATTATGTTTGATGAACTATGACTCGATTTGACTAACAATTTCAATTTAGTACATGGAGCACTGTCTTGCGAAAGGCCACAGTTTAGAATTTTTTATCGAAGGCGGACGATCACGGAGCGGCAAAGCTTGCTTACCAAAGGCGGGTTTATTATCTGTAGTTGTTGATGCATTTAAAGATGGAAAGTTCGATGATGCTTATATTGTGCCTATTGGAGTTAGTTATGAAAAACTGCTGGACAGCGGATTTTTGGCCGAGCAATTGGTAAACGTTTTGCGATAACAATGTAATACTGAAATTATTAATGCTAACGAATAAAATTCAGGGAAAGCCAAAAATTATGGAGAGTTTTACATCGGCGGTTAAAGGAATTTGGAATATAATGAATTGCAATTATGGCAGCGTCAGAGTGGATTTTGCGAGGCCATTTTCACTAAAGGTTATTTTTATTTTGTTTACGGTTATAAGAAGCTGGATTTATTATAAAAAAATTTTTAGGAATTTGTTAAAGCTGCCGAAAGTTTTCCAAATATGTCACCTCGTTCATTTTTTGGTAATCCACCATCACCCAATGCTACAATCCGACTTCTTCCGAGTAGCGCATCACTCTACGGTACCGACATTGTAATTGAGGATCAAAGAATGTTAGTAAAAGGGTTGGCTGAACATATTTTACACGGTTAGCTTTTTAAAGTTTTATTTTTATTTATTTTAATACAATTTTGGATTCATTTATTTATTTTTTTGGAATAAACTTGTCTAGATGCTGTACATTCGACGGCTTTAATGAGTACAAATCTTGTAGCATTTTTACTTCTCAACAAATACAGAAAAGTAACTGCTAATTAATTAGAAATATTTTTTTATATTTTCTTATATACCGGTACTATGTTTATATTTTAAGGGAGGAATGCTGAAATCGATCGTGCAAGATTTTAAATGGGTGTGGAAGGAAGTTACAGGCAAAGGCCGCACAGTCGGATTTTCTGGAGATGCAATTGATATTGTTAATCACGCTATCAATCTTTTTGGAGAGAAACTTGTTTTTGTTCGAAGATCTGATGAACATCCTGATTTGGCGTTTATTACTCCAAATGTGGAATCCCCTCAAATTTTAGAGTTGGCGTACTACTCTAACGTCACTATATCCGCTTTTCTTGGAGATGCTATTTTAGGTGCAATATTAAACTTTAAAATAATCTTAAAAAAAAATTTTTATTTGGTTTTTATTACAGCTACTGCCATGTTTAATATCATGGGAAAGGAAATGGAATTACTAAATGATTGCGGAAAGGAACTTACCATTTCGAAACATAAATTAATGGAAACATCACTTGATCTTTGCTATATTTTGCAATACGAATTTATTTTAACTCCTGTAATGATAATCTATTATTATTATTATTTAATACATAATTTTGACAAAATTTTAATTTTTAGCCTTGCATAAGTTTGGAATTTTCCATTGAAGAAGTAATTGAAGAGTTTAAATTATACGAAGTGTTTTTACCGGAAAGGGTAGACGATATACAATTTTTCTGTTTTTAAATACAGTATTAATAAATATTATTTTTTAGGTTGAAGATGATGATGAAGAGTCTGACAAAACTGCGTGGGCAACAAGGTTTAGTAGAACTATAGAAGACGATGACGACGAATATCAATCATTCAGGGATACTTATTTTAAAGTAAATTGTTTTTACATTCTTAAATTTAATTTTGCTCATTTTGCAATGAGTACTTTTATAGGTTAATACGTCCACTGAGTGCATCAAGAAGTTAACATTTTATAGAAATATATTGGCACCGTTTATCGAAGGATATTTGCAATTGGGGCATTGTCTCCAATATTTGATTAATAATGAAATGGAAGAAAGAAGATTTATTAATCTAGTACAGAGTTCATTTATGAATAAAGTTAGTCAGGGGATAATAGAATATAGTAAGAAAATATTTGCAAATTTTATTTATAGTTTTTATTAACCATGATTAAAAAATTTAATTTTAGCGGAATGTATCGCAGCAGAAACTTTAAGAAATGGACTTAATCTTTTAGAGAGTTGGAAGGTGATCAACTCGAGTACACATGACGGTATTAAAATAATTTTCCTGTTGGACAGTTACAACAATGAAGAACAAATTGCCAATGTACTGAGTATATTTCAAGAATTCAAAAAGTAAAATATTGCATAACTTTAGTTGTCTCATGTAAATTTTTTTTATGTCAGTTTTGTTATTAATCCATATCTGATTTTATTCGCATAGTAAAATATTAAAAAGAAAATTTTATAGCGTTCAAAGAACAAAAAAAAAATATTTGAATTTAATAAGGCGGAAATTATTATATTTTTATAAAAGTAAGTTTCAGATATAAAAATTAAAAAAGAGAGAATAATTTAAATAAATAAAATTTATTATTGCATGTAGTGTAAGGTCTGTAAAGTTTATTTTTTAACTTTACTCGAAAAAAAAAATCGACTGCCGATAGTATTAAGCGCAAATAAAAGATGGCGCCAAGATCGTTAAGCATCTGCGCGGCAATCACTGGCGTAGTGGTCGCGAGAAGCGCGCAAGACCTCGAGCGGGAGCGGTGAAGGAAAGTGCGCTGGTTTTTTTCTTGTCATCGTGCAAAGTCGTCGTCCAGGTAAAATCCAGTTCTATTATTTTTCTCATACTCATAGATATAAAAGCGATGTTCTATTAATAATTGTGATGTGCAAGAAAGCGTGTTAAAAGTGTCATGAATTTAGTTTGGTGAAAATGTTTGGTATGTCGAACGGGGATCCGCTCAGGTATACAGGGAAGAGCTTTGCAATGACAGTCTTTGCTTCACTACTATTCCAGCAACCCACATTTGCGCGTGGCATTGGGAAAGCTTTGGTCGTACATCACCCCCTTCGATCGCACCAAAGCCGCTTATAATAAATGCTTTTTTTTTTTTCGCGTTTTACCTTGGCCTTCTTTCTTTTTTCCCCTCTGGTAGAAAGACACATCTGTCGGCATCTTCTATTAAATATATAGGCATACAGTGATTTACACTATGTTTCATAACTTGTATTTTACAATTCACAGTTTACAATAATTATTTATCGCGGTCTGATCAAAAGTTAACTAGAAACGAGAAGTGCAATCAGCTGTTAATGAATTGAGTGTGAGGTTTTAAGATTTGGCAACTGATAAAATTAACGTTTTATTATCTATGGTGAAACATTTAATCTACTGCATGAAATTGTGAAATGGCTAGAAACGTATGACGTAAAATAATTGCTGGGCAATAATAATTATTATTATTCTGCTTTTTGTTTCAGCACAAGTGTGCACTGTCAAATGGCGCTCCATCATTCGATCAAAATAACAATGGCGAACGTCACACATTTTTTATTCTTTCTCGAAAGTTTAAAAAATGATTTAAACTTTGGACTCTTTATTAGTTTGTTATTGCGAATAGTTGACCGTAAGTCAATAAAAATTTACAGTCATCCATAGTAGGCTATATTATATACAGTACGGCGCATGAATGCCCCCGCCCTATTCAAAACATTACGTCAACATAAATAATTAAAAATTTACAATTTTATTCGAAAGAAATTTATTGTCCCCAGAGAAAAACTTTTCATGATTGTAATTTCAACGAAATTTTAATTAGCTAAAAGTCATAATTAAATCAGCATGGAAGAGTAATAATTAATCTACTGGCGCCAGATGATTTAAATTGACATATTTCTTTAAAATATTTTGAAGTCTAGATAGATAGATTTTATAAAATTAATCAATAAATTAATTAAGGCTCCAACAAATTATATTAAAAAAAATTGAGCTTTTCCCTAATGCATATTAGGATGAGGCTTTAACCAGTTAAATTAACTAGACAAACAACGTGTAAGCTCGAAAATGTTTTGACAATTCGATGAAACGATGTGTGTACAGTTGCCTACACAACCAAAATTGAACATTTGGTTCAGGAAATGTCACGCACGGGAAAATATTATGCTTAAAATTATTATTGCATCTGGGGAAATATGACAATTTTATGTTGACGATTGTTTGGATAAACAAGAACATCGCGACAACGTCTACCGGTAGAAATCTGGGGATAATTCTCGATAATCTTCTAAATTATAATTTTGACGTTTTGTTTGCTTTACTAGATTTAAGTTTGTGGGAAAAGTTTAATGATCAACCTCTGTAAGATAAAATTGAAAATTAATTTTAAACTGAATTGAGCTTGGTTGGGCATTGCGTGTAGACAAACTCATAAATAAACGCAGTAATTTATAAATGAATGAAATAGTGCTATTATAATATTATGAAACTACAGTATTTACATTTATTGTTTATATGAATAGAATTTTATATAGCATTATAATGACGTTTTGTAAGACCAAATAATTTGTCTAGAATACGTTTCCTGTATTTTTACGAATTATAACGCGCAATTATTATTCAAGTCGGCCTAATTCAAGGATATCTTGAGGTGCACATCCTGTTTCGTCACAGCCAATTAATTATTCGTGCTAGCTAATTACAGTCTTTGACTTAGGAAAAAAATAAATAATATATTGATGCTTGAAAACACAACGATAATCGATGTTAGTTATCGAGTAGAAAGTTAAGGTCAAAAATATGTTATGTTAAGCTGATGGAGGTGGGTACGTAGCACCAGGATGGAAACATAATATAATAATAAAAAGAAGAAAATGAGCGTTTGAGCTAACAAAAGATGCGGAAAAGGGAAATTGTTTTGGACCAGCACCGGTTGTAATGTTGTTTCAAGCGAAACCGTGTTAATGGCACAGTGTGTTACTTGTAGTATAGTTAAGGTATAGTACGTAGCGTTGGCAGGGCGTCGAAACGAGGAAATGGGCGAATTCGATGCTAATTCAATGTTTGGTTGTCATGGCAATTTATTCAACCTGGGGCTCATTTCACTTGTATTTTATAACTATTAGGCTGATTTCTCGTTTCTGCAGATCACCACTATCAGAAATTGGAGTACGCGCTAACTTGCATGGTTTACCATTTCTATGGTTAAATTGATTTCGATAGATCGTATTCTCTTTTTCTCATTCGCATCGCAAATTGATTCTCAGGAACGTCGTTCTACTTTTATCTAGAAATATACCGCGTGCCCCCAAAATGCGTGATGAGCTGATGATGTCCAGATTTATCTTCGAGTATATAACGGAAAATAGGAATTTCTACATTGTAAATCAGCCTCATTTTGTGGGATTTTGGCGAAAGAATTGACTGGAGATGAGATTACGTTCTCGCGCAGCGAAATATATAACCGGTATTATTTGCTGATTTAGCTTATTTAAGTTTGCCTTCTAGGCAATTTCTCGTACTGTACGTGAGCTCCACTCGGTTTTTTTTTGATTGAAATTATACTGGAGATTTTTTTTTTAACGTTTTCTTTTGCCTTTTGGGTTGAAATTATTTTATATCATAAAGTACGTGCGCAAGTCATTACAACGCAATTTCACTGTAGGCGTATTATTATAATTAGCAATACCGGTATTGGCTTACAATATAATTGGGTAAGCTTTTTAATTTTCCAAAAAAATATACCAAAGAAATATGTAAGAAGAACAAGAAAAATATATATACAGTATACAGTATTCGACAGCTTTCCATAAAACAACAATTCCTGTACAAGTAAAACTTATTTATAATAATGTAATTATAATATACTGTGAAACGTCGATACGCTAGCGCTAGAATAACTACATTACTGTACATTGTTTAGCACGGGAATTATATTTTAAATAAATTTCAGCATTGCTTAACAAATATTTGAAAGACCACAGATTTAAAGTCCACATTTTAATTTTTAATGATACAGTAATGATAATAAATTTAATTAACAAAACGAAATTTTCAAAACCGATTTACTTTTATTGTTTGATTTGTATCATCTCAAACGCACAATTGCTAAGTACAGCACAATCTTTAACCCAGTTTAAAATTTTTATAAACATGATCGATGGTACTAAATCTTTAATAATTGCGGAACTGAATTATAGAAATATGCAAAGAAGTGATTAAATTAAAAGCCGAAGTTTAAACTCGTTTTTTCTTAAAAATTTACAGTGATACGGGCGTTTTTTGAAATAGGTTTTTAGAAATTTAAATACGAAGCGGCAGTAAACAATAATATTGATTATGGAAATTTAAAAAAAAATTGTTGGATCGATTTGGAAGACTCGCTACTAATAATTATTAATACATACTGTAGGCATGTCAAGAGTTTGGAAATGAGCATTCTGTAGGCCTACTATACTTGGTTATCAACGTTAACGATCGCACGCACTTACATTAAGTTATTAAACGTTTTAATAAAAAACCGAATGATATTGTGAATGCGTTGGTAGGAAATGAAATGTGTGATAAATATTAATGTTTACTAACTCGTTTCGAGTACTTTAAGTAGGAGTAATACACGGTAAAAGTGTTAGATATGCTTGATGGAAGGGATTAAAAAATTGAAAGGCAAAGCTTTAACAAGGTTTAAATCAATTTAATGCGGAGAAGATTGATTTAAATCGTTTTCAAGTATGCCACATGAATATAATAATTTATAGTGAATAAATTCTTTTTTTTTTGTTTTTTAAAAAATAAATGCTTCAATATGGGATCTTCTCTGAGATTTAATTCTTTCTTTTCTTTTAAATTACTTCTACCGCAGATTTATACTGTGCATGTCGTTTAATATTTTTTTGAAATCTAAAAATATATATACAGTATTTTGTTATACAGAAAGGTCGGGATCGATATATTAATTTTATGTAAAATGCAAGACTGTTTTGAAATGGCGCGCGTAGTTTTACGTTGTTTAGGAAATGGAAATGTCATATTGGGCTTTAGGCTTTCCGCTCGGTGGAGCCCACTAAACGTGTTCCGTAAGATGCTAAAGTAAAAGTCTCAAAGTTAAAAACTTTTTTAAAAAAAAGAGAAAAAGTCGTTGCTCGGTAGGCGACATTTCGACGTCGACACAACGCGCTTTCTTTACCTCCCGGCGTTTTCAATATCGTGGCCGCGTATCTATTATTTTGTGAGCAGCTGACATGCTGACCGTGCAGCCAAACTTAAATAAAAGTTAATCGAATCAAAATTCCCTTTCTACTAAATTGCATTTCCGAATTATTTCTTTTCTAAACGCTAGATTATCTTTTCGAATGATTTACGCGAAGACGTTTGGATCCAGAGTCGTTTTTCATTTTGGAAGCGTTTTATTTTTATTTTACTATTACTATCAACTATTAAAGGAGTATTTACATCCGATCGTAGATTTTGAAAACAGAAACGATTTATTGCTTCTTAAAGAAAATATTTTTTATGTTATCTTCTTAAAGAAAATATTTTTTATGTTATCTTCGTATAAATTTTTTTTTTACCAAGTAAGAAAAATGTAAAGGAAGATTTCACTTAGACTTATTGTTAGTTTTAAATAATAAAAAAAATATTGAAAGTTAAAAAGAAATTGTTTAGGTTTAAAATGATCTACTGGTAGCTAGTAGGCCTAAGCTTTTATTTTATTTATTTATTTATTTTTGAGTAAAAATTGATTTCTCTTGGAAATTATTTTAAATGCATTTGCGCGAGTTTTTTGAAGACGAATTTTTTTGGTTTAATTTTCATATAATATTATACTGTACCGGTACATATTATATTTACGTTTTCTGATTTGTGTTAATTTTTTGCGAAATTTGAACGCGCGATAAGTTTGTGAGGATTGTTTGCTCTTTAAATTTTTTTGAATGAGTAATACATTTTTTCTTTGGGAGTTATTTCCTTCTATCTTCGATCCAGTGACTCGTTAGTGAAGACATTTACAATAGCAATAGAAGTTCCTGGTGTATGTGATGTACCTCGATGTGACGTAGTTAGCGAAGGGAATTGCTCTGTCATTAAGTAATTCTACTTGTCGCTTGTTACGGACGCACCGAAATTATAGATCTCGTTATTGTCACGTTGAATGAACCGTTATTTTCGACTAGAGCAAAATATTAGTGAATCGAATGCACGTTGTGAATCCAGGCGGAAGCAATTATCCCAAATGACTGGAGCAAATACAGCAGTTGATATTTTGAGATCGTGACTGTCCTATTGAAATTATCATCGAAATAAACACGGATTCAATAAATTTTATAAAGACTGTGGGAGGGAGGAAAATTACAATAAATCTGGAACAAAACAAGTGTTCAATAATAATTATTATTCTTGTAGAAGTACGACTTTTATGGAATCGCGTATTAACCACATGAAAATTGCATTAACTATGAATTATTTATTCTTAATTAATGCAGTAGATAAAAATACTAATATTGGTCCGTTAATAGATGTCATTTTCTATGACATGCTGTATCTTAACGGACTAATTAAAACAATTTTTTGCATATTTGTTCAGATACAAACGCTTGTACATGTTCTGTATGTATGCTAGTTTTATCATCTACTGTCACTTAAATTTGGAATTGCGTTCAGCGTTTCCAAAGGTCACTTGACATTTCCGACAAAGTCTTATAATGCTGTCACTTAATGTTATTAGCTCGGAGCCTCGAAGTAAAGATTGCTTCAGCAACGATAATTACAGCTGCATTAGTAGCGTTACAATCACGGGAAAGGAAAAAGCAGCGCGATAATAAAATAACGTCGACGTTTTAAAAACCGTGGACTAAAAGTCGGTATGATTACGTTATCCAGTAAAAAATTGAGTTGTTATTAAAGTAATTATTATTAAATTTTTAACCAAAAGAGTGATAAGTTTAATATTCTTTAATGTTAATGTGTCATTAGAATTGACTGAACGACTGTGTATTAATAGTTTGCGGGGAAAGTATCTTGAAAATTCATGTACAGATATGAATCTATGAGTGCCAAATTTCCAGTTTTTTCTGAGGCCCGATTAAAATAAAATCAGTCGTATTTCTGAAATTAAGCATTATTTTTATTGTACAAAACACGAGGCTTTAAACGTGTTGTTAATTTATGACAAGAGGAGATACAGTATTTTTTAATGAAGTAGGCTACGAGTATAATGCATTTCTTTCGTTTCTTTTGAAATGGTTTTGTTTTCCTAATTTTTCCCCCTATTAAATATTGTTCCAATGGGCCAGTTCACACTTAGTGAATATGACATGTATAGTACAGTTATACGTTAGTGCAAGTTGGGTGCGTTTGTCACGGGGCCAAAATGCCATTTGAGTGTCAATACTGTACTAAGGCACTATAGGTCGTTTCGGAACTACGGTGAGTTCGTTTACGTTTACTAAATGGTCACATGTTATTAATGTCACTAAATGCGAGCTCTAATGCAATTAGATATCGGACAAGCTTTTATTTTGATGGTCTTAATGTTTTGAGTAGATGGGTAATCGGACTTTTGTGAATGGGTGTGCGGGAGGAAAGGGGATAAGATCATTAATTATCCCTCAAGGCTCTTAGTTGATTCAAGCGCAGCTGCCGCCAAAGTAAAATTTGAAACCGGCGACATTCAACTGAAATTTTTTTTCTCTACGGTACTTTTTGCTTTTGTTTGTTTTCTTCTTTAAACGAATGCCCTTGTTTGCGATTTGAACGCTGATATTACGACGTGAAGTCTCTAATTTGGTTTCTTTTACACATTCAGATTTCATAATCCTTTTTTTTTTTTTTTAACACGGCAGACATGTGATTTTTTTTTTCTCAACAGAATATGATTAAAAAACTTTTAAATTAGAAATTTCTCGGTGCTTCTTTTTGCTCATTAATTAAAAAAGTACGTTCGCGTTTAATTAGCTGGCATCATTTGGCAAAATGGAAAAACTTTTGTCTCAATAAAACATTTTAATGAAATGTGCAATTCCAGGATGAAAAATCGTCGTGTCTTGTAAACAGATAACAGAATGTGTTTTAAAATAATTATGCGATATGCCACACGATGTCATGTGCATAATTAGTAAATGACCTTGTACAAACGATGCACGCTTTGCATTTTTGCGCACAAAAATAACCATAGACAAAAAATTGTGAAATTTGTATTGGATTTATTGGAAATAAGAGAAAATCGTTCCATAAATTAAGTAGGCCTACCGTTAAATTTTTTAAAATTAAAAACGATAGATACTGTAGCATTTTAAAATAATGTAGCTTACAGCTTTACAACCAAAGTCCAAAAACGCGTAATTTTGGTTTTCATTGAATTTTTGCAATAAATAAAAGTAACAGGGAACAAATTAAGAATTGATAAATTCTGCGAAATGATAAAATTGATTTGAAAATAAAAAATTTGAAGAAAATTAGAAAAAAAAATTTTAAAATTGATTCCGGAAAGTTACAATCAATAAATTTATTGGTGATGTAGGGTGAATAAGCGGGGAAATGATGGATCGGGGTTGCAGTTTACTTTCAAACATGGTTACTTTTGATTCCGCAATTTCTCGAAATTTTTATCTCCAAATAAAAAATAAAAAACCGATAGCAATGCGATTGTATGACAAAAATGTCAAAATAGAAGGTGACTCGAAGCAGTTTTGTAATTAAAATTAGACTTTGGAACAGCTGACGTTTATGCGGCGAGTGCGTTTTATACGGTTGAATTGAGAAACGGACATCTGAGACCGAGGGTCATCTCTTGCGTTGAAAACGACGACGTGACGGCGAACTTTTCCAACCATCAATGCGTTATACTGTACAATCATGGATTGCAATGGGTCTCGCTGGTTTTTTTTTTTTTTTGTTCTCGATCATTTCGAGCGATTGAAAGTGCGCATTGTGTTGAAAGAAAGACAACGCGTGTGTGCACGTGAAACAGTGGTTGTTTTGAAGGCGGTGGAAAGGGAGGCGGGAGGAAAGAGATTCGAGACGGAAGTTGAATTGAATAGTGTAGGATTACAGATCTGGGAAATGATGTGATGATACGAAGAAATAGAAAAATAAAGAAGTTTAAAAGTGAAAAATATGAGGCCATCTTTTCATCTTCACTTATCTTGCCGCTTCTTTTTCATTCTTTACACTCATCTTAAAGCTTAAACGAAGCTTTATTTCTCTCTCATTTTTCTTTTTTTCGTAAATTTTTTGGTAAAAAAAAAAAAGGGAGAAAAATATATATATTTTTTTTGGATGAAACTTTTATCAATCATATACCGTACGTAGATAAGTTGCTCTCCAATAAAAACAACTTTATTGATATAATTTAATTTTATTTCTTCCTTTTTTGGTGGGGGAATTTTATTTGGTTTTCAGTATTTTTTTTTTTTTTTTTTTTTGAAAATATTGCGAAGAAAGATAAGATTTTGAAGTACCGTATCACCCGTACGGTAGCGCGTACGCACGAACATTGTAATGTACTGTAGATGTTCAGTTTGGACAATCATAGAATATTAGATAAATATGACGACTTATAAATTTCAACTCGGTTTAAGGGTGCATTATTTACCTTATTTTTATAGATTTTTTTTTCTCTACCCATTTCTTTTTTGACTTTTATTTACTCAGACACATTGTTTACAGCTGTTTTATGAAATGCTATGTCTTGTTGTAACGTTTCCCAAACTTCAGATTTGAAAAAATGAATAAATAAAATGAGGAAAAACAGGAATTAAAGATGACAGATTCGTTCACAAAGCGATTACAATATTTGCAGAGTAATGATTATTTAGTAATGATAATTAAAAGTGTAATGAATACAACCATTTGTGCTAAGATAAAGCGATTGATCAAGATTTTCGAAGGGTTTTTTTTTTGAGACTATGACAAATCTAATGATTCAAATTTAAGATGATTTGCCAAATGCTTAATGAATTAAGATGAGAAATTTATGCTAATTAAGTAATCGATTACAACTTTCTTAAATTCTAGTAATTTGCTTTTTAATAATTATAATAACGGGATCATGAAGAAGCTATATAATTTTTTTTTAAATGCTTATTGCTGTAATGCTTGATGACGTCAAATTTAAATTTGAAGCACGAATAAGCACGCGCTTCCTACAAAAATTAAAAGTTTTAGAATTTTTTTAGAAATTAATTTTGGTAAGGTTTTTATGAAGTACATGTTGGTATAAATCGTATTTTGAAAGTCAAAGCGATGAGTTTTTACAAGTTTTTTAATTTTATCTGCTTACATTAAATTCTCGAAACTTAAATATTTTTTCCCTGCCGGCGTTAAAAAAAATTAAGTATTTGAGAATTTAATGTGGCAAATACGATTTTGCGTAACATTATCTGCTGGTAAAGCTATGATAATAATTATGCAATAATTCAAGCGATGGATCTTTTAAAAAGTTTTTGGAAATTTACAGAATCAAAATTTGGCTAAAGAATATTTTCTATAGTTGTTGTAGTTAAATATATTTATTGTTTAATTGATTTTTATAACTTTTTTTTTAAAAAAAATTAAAGTGTCTTTTCAGGAAAATAATCAATAGCGTATAAGGTAGGAGTGGCATCTCCTACGAGCGGGTAATAGAATTATAGATTACGATTATGGCGATCGGGCATTTAGTTTAATCGATGTACAGTAGTTTACTCAAGTTTGGTCATTTTCTATAGTAGAGAAATGCACGGCAAATGAGAGAATCGAGATGACCTGTACGCACTTTATTGGAAAGTTAACAATAAGTATCTAAGACTCTCATTTTTTTCCCCGTTATTTTCCGCAACTAAAGGTTCTCAGGAGAATCCGATACGATAAGTATCCACGCTAGATATCGATCGTCTAATCCGTGTTTTAAGTCGACTTGGTCTAGCCGGAACCCTTACCTACTCAATAGGGCTATGTGGATTCCAATGAAGTTGAAAGGAAATGTCGCTCGCGGTCTTATCAATATTTGATTTACCAATCTTACTTTCAGACAATTTATATTTCTAAAACTTGAACAGTTTTTAACTCTTTTAACACTTTGGTTCGCCTCCGCAGTTAAAATTAGTCGATGCGAAGGGGTGAGGTGAAAAAGGAAGGTCATAATGAAGATTAGGACCGCTAGTCGTACAGATGGTTAATGGTGTAGTTGGAAACATTTTTCATTTAAAGCTTACGCTTTTCGGAAGCGAAAGAAGTGTGGAAGGAGTAAAAAAATAAGAATGGCGCATGTGTATACATTTAATGTTGTAATGGCG
This sequence comes from Polydesmus complanatus, assembly GCA_034692225.1. Taxonomy (NCBI): domain Eukaryota; kingdom Metazoa; phylum Arthropoda; class Diplopoda; order Polydesmida; family Polydesmidae; genus Polydesmus; species Polydesmus complanatus. The sequence continues at coordinate 47,828 of JAQGAZ010000073.1, forward strand.
TGTCTCTCTGAAGACTAGAACGTGGTTTCAACATTTCCCTACTAATTGTAGGTAAGTGAGATAAACTTTGATCGTAATCCTCTTAATCTTTTAAGTACAAGGGGATCATCAACTTTTTTTACTCCTTTTTTAAGGTTTTTTTCTATGCAAGCGTTTGGTATTATAATGGAAACTTTTTGAAATTTTAGCTTTTTTTAAGCAGCTCAATTTGAAAAGCGCTTCAGAAACTTTTCTTTTTTTAAAAGAAGAAGAAAATAATATTGTTGTTTATTAAAATACGAAATACAGTAATGCATACTGTATTTTTAAAATTTTAAGAAATACTTTAATTTATAAATTTTTTTATTTTTTTTACATTTCTATTTTCTAAATAATTTTATATTAATTTTTAAAGTAGATATTCTAAATACAGTAGCTTGTAATTTTTTTTTAAATACGTACGGTATATTTTATTAGTTTTAATTTTTTTTTTATTTTCAAAGTTATTTCATTATTAATTTAATAATTTTAACTGCAGTTATTTATTTTTAAAAAAAATGTTTTTTTTATATATTATGCGAATACTGGAGTTTTTTTAAAATATAGAAATGAACTGGTGCATATTTTATATTGAAGTTTTATAAATCGTTATTTTTGACAATTTGAGTGTGGACAAGGCTTAACGCTGGAGGATTGTCCGATCGCGGGTCGATAAAACTGTGAATTTGAATTGATTGAAACTCCGATTTTTTTTTTTTATTTTTTTTCACTTTTATTGCAAAAAAAAAAGTTTTTCGTTCAAATCTAGTTTTCGCAAGTTTTACGACTTTTTGCAGCAATTTCAGGAAATACTGCATATATAAAATAGTTTTATTTAAAAAAAAAAATAAAATAAACGAAACTCAAAAAGGAAAAGGAAAATTTCTGAGCAGGTTTTACAGATTTGGTTATTTTTGATAACGATAACGTGTTCAGTTTTTAAAATATCGAATTAAAGTTTATGCGGAAGTTGATGTAATTGACCTGGTAGTGTCGCACAAATGAAATCCCGTTTACTTTTTCTTCCAATTTTGGATTTTTATGTTCGTCGGATAAAGAAAAGTATGAAAATTGCCAAAGACTAGAAGCGTTTCTTTCGTATGCCAAACGTAACAAAAAGTGTGTAAAATCCAGGTTAACCATTGCAGCTGCGACATCTAGCTTTCGTTTCATACTTGTTTAATGAAACGACCAATCCGGAAAGTGAAATTGAGTCGTGTTTTCTAGACCGAACCTGCGTTTTTACTACTCCCCGCCCTTTCATGGTCTCCTCCCACCTTTTCTTGCCGTGGAAATGAATGTAATTTGAAAGAACGTCACTCGTTAACACATGAGTTAAGTGACGCGCCAAATCTATCATTTACATCAACAATTTTGTGACATTAACGTTATTATGTTGCACTTGTACGGTTTTTTTTTTAAAGGATTTCCAACCTTATTAGATCTTTGACATACTTGCCAAAACGCAAATACCAACATAGGGTCAATAGAGCTTGATAAAGGTTGAGCTCACCGCTTTTGTCTCTGTTAAATGCCGGTATTAGCAGAAAATTAGATTTATTTTAATTTCCACCGAACATCACTTTAATTTGCACGGTCAAAATTTAATTTGCTAATGCTCTTTTTTTTTACAAACTTATGCTATGCTTTACAAACAATCCTTGTGACAAGAGTTCCCCTAGAAAAAATTATTTTAGTTTGAATTTAATTTTTTTTTTTTGGTGGCACAGGCTAATACTTTATTAATTGGTAAAAATAAAACTTGTTTAACAATGTGGTATCTAACAATTTCTTTCGTTTTAGCAGTGTCCATTAGTTGGAATTATCATAAAAATATATACATGGTAGTATAAAAATAATAGCTAACTGTTCAAATCGAAATCCAAAATCTAAGATTAATAAAATTATTAAAATAACTATAATGATAATTTATTATTATTAAAATACTGTAACTATAAAATATTTAAAAAAACAGTACATGAACGTGGTTTTTCTTCCTTTGGTTTAATTATTTATGACGTTACTGCATTTTTTTTTAATTATTATTTTAAGTCTTAATATTAATGATAATTTTATGAATAATTTAATAAGTATTTTTTTTGCATTACAATTCGTAAAATTAATATCTTTTGTATTCCACAGAATATTTTTATAGTTTATTGTTTTCATATTTATTATTTTTTTTTTTTTAAAGAAGATTTAAGCAATTTCCCTTCTGGCACTATCAAATGCACGTTAAAGCCTTTTTACAAAAGCTGGAAATGAATGCTACCCCAACTTCAAGGAACTGCATACTAGTAGCAAAACGCATAATGTACTGTAATTACAAAACAAATGCGCGTTTACGAGAGTATATTACAAGGCGTACGAATTTGCTTTCGTTTTGTTTGTAAAATTGTAATTAAATGTACTGTAGTTAGTATTTATGGGTTTCTTAAGCTCGCCAAAGAAATGCGCGCGTTGAATTTAATGCCCGTAAAGTTTGAGAATTTGTTTAAGTACCTAATTTGTTTCTTGGAAAGTTTTGGAATTTATTATGTTTCGATTAAATTCGTATAATTTTAATATTAGAATGAACAATTATTCTTCAAGATTAAATTAATTATGGTTATTCTTAATTGAGTTAAATCACTTATATTGCATCGGTGACATTAATAATTATTATTATCTCGGTCAGGGTAAGAGAACTCAAAGCATCCCTGGCGGTTGTGGTAGGCTTTTGATTGCAATTTCATCGAGCGACAAGTCCTACGTTTTTTACTGCGATTTTTTGATCGCGCATTCGAATTGTCGGATTTTTTTTTTTTTTTTGTAGCCCGAATATGAAAATTCCTCAAATGTCATCTTTTCAGTCGCCTGCTCGAATATCCAAACGTTTTCTACTCGGAAGCATTCTGTCAAGTCGGATTTAATCGATTGACGAGTCGTTGCGATTGCGACGCCACTTCCTCCCCCTTCCCCCCTTTTTCTGCACCCCCTCCTCCCCTTGAACGTAACATGGTCGTGTCGTAGGCAAAGTAAAAGCGCTCGTTGAGACTAGAGAAAAATGAGGTTGACAGTAGGTGATTTCAAATTCATCACGACGTGTAAGTTGGGTGGGCGGTTGACGAGAATTTCTCATCCTTACTTCATCTTATCCCAGTATTTAAATAAATATAATCTTATTTTATTGTCTCTGGTGACAACGAGTAGCCTGCAACTAATCAAATTAAGTGAAAATAAATACAGTAACAGTACGAGCGGTATTTAAAAGAAGATAAAATCTCAGATTAAACTTTTTTTTTAAGTACCGTAAGTAAAAATGTAAGTTTTTTTTTAAAAAAAAAACAAAATTAATGTTGTGCGCAAATAAACGTAAGAATGCTCAAGAGGACAAACGGACTATTTTTTATTTATTTTATTTCTGGCAGAATGCCATCAAAGTCAACATTTCCGGGTTCATTATTCATATAGTTACATTCAATACCGGCGTAAAATTTTAAATAAATAGACATAAATTATCCTATAAGCTTAACGAAATATCATTTACAGTGAACTCAATACGAGTTTGTTTTATCGTCACTTTTAAATTCTGTTTGTAACATGGATTTTGTTTTTAAATCGGGAGCATCGTAATTGAGCAGTATACGAAACTACAGTGTATTTGCATTAAAGATAATACTGTATTTTATAAAGAAATTAGATGTCATAGTAATGATTTTTTTTGTTGGAGAATTTTTATGTTGTATAGAAAATTAAAGGGAGGGGGGGGGTGGAAGTGTTAGTATTATTACGGATGAAGTGAGATTGATAGCTTCGTTTCTTAATTGCAATACAAATAGTTTGGCCACTATGTACTTTGACCAAATATTAGTCATTTAGAAACTTCTATGGTGGGCAAATACAAATTTTGATCAAACTAGCGAAGTCGGAAATTTCTAACTCTTCTAAAAAAATGAATCTCTGTTCAAACAACAATCGGGTCAGTAATAATACTCAAAAATGGGGACCATAGTCTTATATTTTTTTTAGCTTAAAAAAAAATGTAACAAATAATTTTCGATTCGGGAGACGCGGTTGTTTCCTGTCCAAATCTGCATGTACACTGTACGTTCAATAAAAAAATCATGAAACACTTTCTTACAAATAAATTAATAATTTACTTTGGTAAATCAATACCAAAACTTTTATATTACCTTGCGTAGTAAAATTATTAATATAGTCAGAAAATGTGGCCTTCAAATTGCTGCCACGATTTACGTGCATTTCTATTAGCGGTTTTCTGTAATAAACGAGTTTAATTTTTAATTTTATTAAATTACAGTACTCGCCAAAGGCAGATAGAATGGAGGCACAATTGTCATAATAAATAGGATAAAAGGAAGAGCACATGTAAAACAATTCCGAACTTTGCACGGTGTTCAAGCTTAACAATATTTATTAAATAAAATTACGTTAAAATTCGACAAAAAATTCGCTAACCACTACACGTGCGTGATACTGTGTTATTGTTTTTGCAAAAGTCCTCTCAACTAGCTCTAATTTTTCACAAAATTTTATACTTTGCGTTACAATTTTTAATTAATTAGTGAGCATGGTCCAAAAAAAATTAAAATTTTTAATTGCTTTTTACGGTAATTATTATTATATTAGCCTTCAAAAGCAAACAAACAAACTCCTTGAAATAATACTTTGATTTTTGGCTTTGCCTTGACCGATGACTTGCTATTGGGTGCATTCATTAAGGCAAATTATTGTAAAATCAGACGAAAAATAATTGTCAAGTTTAAAGTCCATTTGATTTCAATAATTACGGGTATTGCTTTTTTCTCGGATCGCGATCTGTCACTCATTTTGGATTTTGTAAAAGAGTAGAAGTGTTTTCAAATATTGCTCAAATCAAAAGTGGGGTTTAACAAGGATTAAGAGTGCGGTTTAATCAGAAATGACGAGTAAATTAATAGGATTGAAAGAAATAAGCAAAGTAAAAATGAAAAGGTTAGTGACAACAATTTCTCGGATCAGCGTTAACAAAATGCGAAAGTACGCAATTATTAAATGTTATAATAATAATTATCAAATTAATGCACTAACGTCTTCATATTCTTAGTGAATGCACCAATTTAACTTTAATTTTTCTCATTTGATTAAAAAATTTGCATTTTTGTGCCATCATTGGTTTTGCAAATATTTTTTTATTAATTTAAATTTGCGTTTAATTAGCTAAAATTTTATAATTAACTTTATTAATGCTTTTTTACAACATCATGGTAATAAATTATTGCTGCTACGCGCATTACTTCGCTTCACGCAATTGCTTTAAAGCTATTATTGTAAGATGCAAATTTCGAGATTTTAAAATAATGATGCTGAATACCGTTGATGAATAATTAATATGTAAACAGCCAGAGAAGATGAAGTTTCCTGTAGATATTTTTAATTAGAGGTTTGGACCCATTTGTACAATGTGATAGAGTGGAAATTAGCATAGTGCGCGGGTTAATGACTGCTCGCCGTTTTCTCGTCAACCGGTTTCATCGTCTTTAGAAACACCGCAACTTGTTGTTAACTACGGTAGCAGCCATTTTTTCTTCGTTTTCCGTTGCTATGTTTGGCTGTGAAATTCGAATGTTGTTAGCAGAAAAATCACTTTCCGGCGCATTTCCTTTCCCACTGCGCAAGCCATCGTCACTCAACCCAACCGTAAGGACAAGCTTAATGTTCTAATGAGAATAATCAATCAGCCACGTGAATTTCAACTAAGCTTTCTATGTACTGTACCGTATATGCCCGTGCGAGATGCGCAATCCTCATTTGTTATTGTGTTTGGCGCATTTTATTGTTTTTCGCTTTTCTTTTCACGCGATTTTTAAACAAATGCTAGGATAGGCTTTCACAACATTACACTCTTATTCTTGGAAATATTTATGGCGGCTTTTCTTACTCGGATTTTACGCCACAATTACACAGCGATTATACAACGCGGTTTTTTTAATCACCACAATCGATCGCTGCCTAATCAACGCCTCTTGTCCACCATTCCATATATCTAATGCAACGTCCACACTTCAGCACTTTCGGCAAACCGAGCATCGCGGCAATAATTTGTCTATATTAATTTTGTACTTGTGCTCGCAAATATTTTTATAAATAAGGCGCTCGTGGTTGATTCGCTCGAGCCGAACACACTCGCGCCCGAACGCTATGAGGTTCGTCAAAAGATTTCCCTTCAGATGGATCAGTTACATTTTCAACACTCGCTGTTCGCTTTGCCAAAAATGCTTAATGTGGACGCAGCAAAAAGACGTAAGAAACTATCCTTCTATTTAAACAGTTAATTGGACAAACGAAAGCGCCAGATATCTCGACAATAACAATTGTATGTAATGCTCGAATTAAATCTGAACGCACCGGAACGATACTTATGCCTGGGAAGAGCTCCGGTTTATATTATTTATGGAAAATGAAGTGAATTGGATGGTAGAAAGGAGGAGGGATAGCCTACATGTTTATACTTGGATAGCTTTCCACATTGTTTGATTTCTGATTGTTCTTAAACCAGCAGCGATAGTTTCAATAAATTCGAATTACTAGTAGTCAACCCTTCATAATTCAAATTATTCAAGGGACTGTTGATGTTAGAAATGTTCAGTTATGAGATTGTACGTGTTTTTAGTTGTTTACCTCTTTCCTTCTCTTCCCCTTATTCTATTTGTTTATATTGTTTTTGCGCGTGAAATTTTATTTTTTTCATTTTGATATTGAGTTTATTTTTTAAAATAGCGTTGGTCAGTGATAACTATATGCGATTTAAGGTGTTTTCAATGCACAAACGAGTTATAATACTTAGATTAAAAAAGCGTGAATTGAATTTAAATTTTTAGTAAAATGAATAAGGTTTTGATTGCGTACGGAGTACTCAAATACTTAAATACCGGTAGTATTTGATTTGGAAGTTTTTAGAGGTGTTAAATTTACTTGACCATAGTTTTTTTAACTACGCATACAAAATAGAGTAAAAAAAAGGGTGAAGTTGGCATTGTGCGTAGCATAAAGATAGAATATTTGAGTTAGGTACCTAGAAAATTAGTTTCTATGCATGTCGAAAATCCATTTTTGGGGTATCCATGCAACTTCGTTCGATTTAGTTGGCCGTTAACGTAAAATTAATTGCAGAACCATCTCAAAATAATATTTTTTGTTGTTGTAACTTGTAACGAATAATGTTTTATAGTTTGATTTTAAAATGAATGCGGATATGTGATATAGGAAATTAGGTAGAAGAATGTAATGTACTGTAGCCTGCATGAGTGAGTGGCGCAGCTGTGATTGATTGAATGGACCTCTGGGACTGAGCTAGAATGGCGCTGCGAAGGTCATTGTTGAGCGATGAAACGAAAACAATACCGAAAAAGTGAGACCGGTGTTCATTACACCGAGCACGCGTCCAAAAGGTTAAGTTAAAATCATCCCTCTCGTAGGTTGCATCTATTTTTCGTGTGCTCAAGCAACGTGTGCATTTCTAATTTCTCAAGTGAGTCGTAGCGTTCCGTAAACACCGCTATCTACGTCACCGAAACGTTCCTTAATCACTTATCCTGACGAAATAACATAGTGGAAGGCAATGGCTGAGCGCAGAATATGGCAGGCTATTTTTATTTTATGGCTTTACTAAGGAAATGTGTGGTCAGTCGACCGCTTGCCGGCGAGTAGGTGGCGAAATCGAATTTTGATCAAGTGCGCTTTTCATCGCGCGAACTCTATCCACAAATCCCAGGGGGGGAAGAGTCGACCAATTGACTGGAAAAGAAAATACCTTCTCTATGCTTTTATTTTTAGCCATTTACGGTGCGTATCATACCTCGCATAATAACAATATAGAAACTAACCGGAAGTTGAAAAGACGCCCATAGAATAAATGAAGTTTCAGAGTTTTTATTATTTTTTTAGAAAAAAATTTAGATTTGGTTTGGGTATACATGTTTGTTTGCGACACGTTCAGTGACGCTCGTATGTTATAAATAGGGTACAGTTAGATGTCGTATGAGATGGGCCCTTTAAACATCACGTGGCGCCATATGTTTTGTCACTTAAATGGCTACAAAAAAGGGGTTTGAACGGGCACTAAACTACTCGTAGTATCGCCGTTCTCCGCTTGGTTTCTGATTTATTACGTATTACACGCGCTTTATTACGCAATCCTTTTACTACAATTTACCTTACTCTTGCTCTTTATTATTATTATTATTTTTTTACGTTTTTAACTTTTTATGTTAAGCGTTGGAGAAAGGATGAGGGCGTCAGGTTTTATGACGAATTTTGTCTGCTTGATTTGTTTACGAAGATTACGTTGAACTTAAATTACCGCCAAACAGATCAGCTGTTCGCGTAACAACACAGTCTAAACAGATAATTTTTTGGATACCACTCGTCATTCTCTATTACATCTTTTACAAGTGCAAAATAAAATTTACTGAAAAAAGTGAATTTAATGACCAATTTATTTATATTTTTGGGAAAAAATCTGCGCATTATTATTTTTTTTTCGTTGATAAAATTGATGAAAATTCTTTGATACTAAAATTTGGAAAATAGACAATTGCTTTCTATGGTAGATTATTTTTTTATTTGAATTTGTTAAAGCTCTGTGAGACTTATTTACATTGAAATTTATGTTTTAAGAATAGTAATTTATTTTATATGGTTAGTAAAAAAACTTTTCTATTGCTTAATGCGGAAATAATAAAAAGAAGGTAAATGAATGAGAGACTGCTTCTTCGTGGTATTTTTTATACATGTTAAAAAGAGACGGGAAATTTACTCGAGAAATCGAACTACAATTGAAAAGTAATTTCAACGCATTTTCTTTTTATAATCTTTTATTCATTTGAAATACGTCGTCGGTTGTGCTTGTAAAAAAAAAAATCGTAGCTACTTATTCAAATGGTCGATGCGCGCAGGAGGTCCATTTGTGGCACTGACGGTTATTTAAATTGTTAAGCTAAAAATGTGATTCGAAGAGTTTTATCTCTTTCTATTGAAATGCAGCGATGGATCCTCGATGTGGGGTGGGCAAACATCGCTCACATCAAATCATCGTGCATTTGAATAAAGACAGGGCGCTTGATGGAGTTGATGTGTGCGCAATCTATACAACTTATCCTTATGTCACCGAATGCAAATGCAGATGGAATATTATCCCCACCGTTTTCTCCACAACCCCCTCTCTCTATTTCTCAATCGTACTCTAATTTCTTCCATTTGCATGCTTGTTTGACAAACGCATTCACAGCGAGGATATTGGTAATACGTTGAATAAGTCGGATTTCAAACGGAAATTGAAGATTAATCTTGCATTTACCGTGGCGATATTGACGCGGTAATTGAGGTTCCTTTACCTAGTAGTCGACCGAGTGTGGAAAGGGAATAAAATGCTTCAAATTTCCACAAGTTTTTGATTGGCTTAAAAGATGTCAATTTATTTAGTTTTTAAAAAATGGTCGACTTGTAGTTTTTAATGGAAAATTTTGATATAATAATCTTCTTTATCAACGGTAATACGCGGTTTTAGAAATACTCGTACTGTACGCGATTTGCAAATTTAATTCTGTAGGTATTAAAAAACCACATTTTTTTAAGCGAAATGTTTACGTTTTAAATTAAACTCGGGTTTTTATGAACATCAGCTGTGTTAATAATATAATTATTATTAAATTAATAAAAAGTAGAAATTAATTATTTAATGAATAAATTAGATAAAAACAAGGATAAAAACGTGTAAAATGTCGTTTTTTTTAATAAAAAAAAATGTAAATGGAGGATAAACAAAAACAATTATTACCGTAAATAAAATAAATAAATTTAAATTAAAAAAACCAATGGGTGGAAAAAAATGTAAAGCCTTTTAAAACATTTTGATTTATCGCTCTATAGAAAATAATTAGGTATACAATTGCGCGTGGGTTTTCTATTACGCACGCGCAAACTTTGCCTTAATAATTATTATCACCGGTATTGAAAAGTTTCGACTGAGTTGAGATTGAATTTCCAAGAAATACCGTAGTTTTATTATGCTTAATGAAAGTTTTCGATGGCTTATTTACGATTTGTAAATGACTCTGATCCGTCAACATCCCTTCATTTAGGAAATTGTATATGTTTATTACGCCGTTTTTAGCTCACGTTTTATTTTTAATGAATAAAAAAAAAAATCAGGTGGCGCATAATATTTTGAATCGCGCATAATATTTTCGATGCGTTGCTTACTAAATTACAATTATTTTCGGGTAGGTGCGTACGTAGTTGGCGCGTATATCAAATGAAAATCAGAACTTATTAGATTTGCAAATCCCAGCGGTGCATTTGAGGTCGAGTAGAAATCGTCGTTACTCAGGGCAATCAATGGGATTTTGGTGCTCGCTTTCTCTGTCTCTTTCACGTCGGAATCGGATTTATCGCAACGGCGCAGCCTCGTTGCATGTACTGTTCGAGTGGGCGACGAGGGGGGGTTGGTTGGGAGGGTCAGTATGATCACGTCGTCATTAGCTACGTTGCTTTTCAAATTAAAGCTACGACGGCTGATATTAGTGAGAGCAGATAAAATTCATATGTAAATGAGGTCGCGACAAATATTTGACTTGTTCCCTACCGCTAATCCTTTTAGGTTTATTAAAAATCTCTGCTCGCTATACGGTATACCCAACTTGACCCTATTAGCCTCGAAGCTGAATGCGCTCTTCGTATTAACTCGCTTCGGAGACTTTTCTTTTAAATTTTGTTACCCGATTCCTTCTTGTGTTTTAAATTTAATTTTACGCTTTCTTTTAAGACTTTCTCTCTGGTAAGAATGTAACACAGAGCTTTTCCACGTGATTTACTCGGGTAATTGAAGTTCTGACCGGAAAATGATTGCATATCAAAATGTCATCTTTATAAGAAACACGCAGTATACTGTATTTTGGAAAATTACGATAAGATTGTTGTTTCTCGAAACTTAATAATGTAGAAAGTGGTTTTCTTTAGAGCAAATTAAAGGCAGCATTCTCCCCCTCCCTCTCACATTTTCTTTGCATTCTCCAAATTCTATTTTGAAAGCTTTAATAGTCTTCAGACGTGTCAGGAGTTGGTTTATCATAGGATAGCGTTAAAATAAAAGTTTTGAAAATAAATTTTTTAAAAATAATAATAATTAATTTTTACAAAATATTTTTTTTATTTTTAATGGCAAATTTAATAATGTGCAAAAAAATTTCAGTTTATGTTTTTAACACAAAAATGACAAGAAAATTCTTACATTCAATTTCTGGTTTCTCCAAGAACAAATAATTTTGAATTTTGTCAAAATAAATATTCAAGATTGTTTAACAATTTGTCAAGCATATTTAAACTTTTTAAATATTTAAAATTTTAATATTTCTAAAATTTAATTAAAAACTGAAAAAATTAATATACAAGGCCCCCTTGGTTTGAAATGCTGCCTTAGTTTTACGTGACGAACTACGACATTTATTTGATTAACAAACTAAATAAAAGGCTAGACTTAAATTCGGCTCGGTTGTTACTATCCTATGCAACAATGCTCATGACCGTTGATATAACCGCTTAATAAAAATATGCTTTATTGTTTACTTGCGACTAACTTTTTGGTTGTCTATATCTAATTGGAGCCTTCAATTATATTAATGCAAACGCGTCGAATGAGCAAGACCATGTACAAATATGTCGAATAATAACGAGAAGCTGACTGGTGGTACTGCATACTGTAGTTGATCGTTATAATAAATCTACGTCACTGTCGGCCATTCGATCTAGTTGACGTGCGCTACTTTTATTAGACTTTTCTAATGGTTTCATTTAGGATGACAAATAACTCGTTTGCGTGTGATTGAGTTGGCGACGTTGCTCCTCGTCATTTCGCGGCCGGGAATAACGTAATAAGGGAAAGTGTACCGCGTACGGAGTTTTGGGTCATCGTGCTTACATAGCGAGCACTACGATGAAAAATGGTGAAACCTCGATTTTCCACTTTTTTCAAGGTTCTATTGATGCCGGTATTTTAAAGTTTTTTGTCATAAAAGTTTTAGTTATAAAATTATTTTATATCTAGAAGAAATGGTGGTTTTCGAAGATTCGTGTATTATTTTGGTGAGAAATTTTCTGGATTTTAGAAAGAATTTGAGATTTTTGGGTTTTTTGTGATTTATTCGAACACTGAAAAAATGAGCACAAAAATTATAAAAATGAATTATTACAGCATCAAAAATATTATTTACGGTTCATCGAAATCTTTTCCAAAAACATATTTTGAAATTTTCAAATGGCCGTGTTTCCCGGATTTAATGAAAAGCCTAAAATCGGGATTTTACCCTAATATAAGTTTGAACGGCGTTTCTTTTCTATCATGTACCGGTACTGTACGGAACAAGCGAAGGCGCAGGGCTAATAGTTACGTTCTCTCTTTTGTTTCGAAGGTAACAGCAGCGGCAGCCATTTTCTACTTCAATTACGGAAACTGAGTGCAACCACTCAACCAGAAGCCGTGTTTATACATGATGAATTTAGCTGCTACTTTCATACACCCGCTCAGCATCCCCCGCTCGCGAGAAGGATGGGTATAAATTGTGGAGATCACGTGACTGGAATGTTCAACCTTATCATCATCGTTATCTACTTGTACTAACTTTTCTCTCTCGTAATTTCCGTTTTAATTGATTCCACCATTACCCATCATATTCTCTCTCTCTTTTTTTTTCGCTTTCTTCTATCCACTCCTACACACTTGTCGGTAGCGTCATTCTTTCTTTTTTTTTTTATCTCTTTTACGTTCACAGTAACGAACAAATTTGAAAATGCATAATTAATTTTTGGGCTCGTTCCGTTTTCAACGCTTCACTACTTCAAAATTCTTTAGCCCGCGAGAAATATGGGGTGGTGGATGAGAGCAAGACGAAGAAGAAAAAAGGGATGTTCATAAATTCGATCAATTTTGCAACACGGATGAATACCCCATCGTAGTTCGATTTGAATAATGCTTCGCAATTGATTTTTGCTGGTGAAACTGAAATGCGCATCGCATGCAGGGAACGTCGTGTTAGTTCTCCCAAATGTTTATTTGTTTCGCCGTTACTTCTGGTTGTACGAAACGTGGGGTAGCTAATAAAATTCTATATTTCTTAGAAAACGTCACTTAAAATGAGGAAATGTATTTGTTTCGCAGATTCACGAATAACATATTTTTCAATAAAATTTCTTTTTTTTTTATACGGTATATATATCTTTTTGGGTTCGTGCGGAATTTTCACGCTGAGTCTGAAATTTATTTTTCTTTCTTTGGCTGTTTTATTTTCATAAAATAATAATGTTGAATCACAGTTGTATGGGCCATGGAATTTCTTCAGAATTTTTTTTTTTTTTTTTTTTTTTTTTTGTAAGAACCACATTATAGATTTCCGCGTCGAATTTAATGAAATTTACAGTAAATTCGAGAAAAAAAGTGCCATTTAATCTTGGAATTTGACGCTTTATATTCATAGAAAATCAAAATAATATGAAAGATTTTTAGTGATAAATATAGTATTACTGTAATTAAAAATTAAGAACGCTGACGTTATTGGTTTCACTCGAATATTGTACAGTAGTTATTATTTAGAAACAATTCATTTATTATTACAGACTACATTTTTGATTAAACTATGGCAAAATTTGCGATGTTTGCGAGTAATTCGAGAGGTTGGAAAGGGGCGCTGCAAATGGAATGTTAACATTATATTAGTAGGCAATGTGATCGCCGCGTCGTTTACTTTTTTATTCTAAAAAAAATAATGTATTTTCTAACACGCTAAATAATTGGAGAAGTCAAACTGATTGATGAACCCGTATGAACGCCACACGGATTTAATTAGCGCTAGCGGTAATCTGTCAGAAAAAGAAAATATTTTATTCGATGTGACGAAATTGCTCTTAAATTTTGAATAAAAAGCAATTTTTCTGATTTAATTTTAGATAAAAAGCAATTTGATAAGTTCAGATTACAAAGTTTATAGAGTTTTAAATTTAAATAACATTTGCTTCTTTCTCTTTGAAGAACGAAGCGAAATGAAAAACCTTTTCCGCTATCAATTTCAATTGATATAAAAATGCTCACAATCAGCTGGTATATAGTTTCACGAAAGTACTCGTAGATCTATTATTCTTTTAGATGAATACATTTTTTTTTTCTATTTTTAACTTATAAGTAATTTTTTTATATAAAAAAAGGCTGCGGTACATTATAAGTTTAATTTTGACATTTTTTTAATGTTTTAAAAGCCGATGAAATGTTGCTCTTGACTCGTGAGTCAATCGATGATTCGCCGGGTGTACATGTAATTGTTTTTGACTGCGAAAATACGCTTCTCCTTTTTTTTTTTTTTTTTGTAAGGTTAAAAAAAGTTTCTGTTTAATATATCAAATAGACAATTTTTTATACCAGTTTTAAGAATGGCGGCACGGTTCTATTTGAAATTCAAATTTCGTAGCGGTATACTGAAAGAAGATGAAAGTTAGGTATTTGAAGAAGATAACAATCGTCATACAAAACGTATGCACATAGAGAAATGAAACGGAAAATTTCGTATTTACAAAATTTGAACATTTTCAAGCAATCGAAAGAATAGTGTGGTTCGTGTTTTTTTTTTTTTTTGATTAATTTATGGCAACGGTTTTCAAAACATTTCCTATGTTTTTGGGATAATACTTTTGAGAACAACCATAGAGCAGGGAACTTAATATGTTTTGGTCATACGGGTGATTAACTTTTTTAAAACATAGAATAAAATACAGGTACACAAAAAATTAAATGATTTTAGTAAATAAATAAAATAAAAAAAAAAAAAATTTACCCAAGTTTTCTCTATTAATTATTATTTTTCCTACTTAAGTTAAAATTTGTAATTAAGGTTTATTTACTTTGACTAAATTAAGTTTTAATAGGCTTATTTAAGTGTGATAAAGTTTTAATTTGGATTTTCACTTTTTTTTGTGTTCTTTATTTAATTAAATTTGCGTATTATTATTAATATTAATTTTATTGCACTTTCAATTTTGCCATCATCACCGTAACGGTATAGAATTATTAAAAAAATTGAATGAAGATTTTTGGTTTTGTCATCGTTTCAAATTCAGAAAATAATTGATCGTTTTTTTGCACGTTTCATTGTGCAGAACGTAATTTGCATTAAAAAATCAAAACTTTTTAAGCTCTTCTTAACTTGATTTCCCTTTGTTTTCGTCGAAACTCATTTTGCTCGACTCTTCATTCACATTTGCATGAGCGCATTATGTGCGAAAATCGTGGACTGTCTGCAGTGATGTTACTAATTTTGAAATTGAATGTCATTGTCCCCAGCCGAAACATTCATTTTATGCTAATCTTGTTAACGTCAATTTGTTATTTAACCTGTTTTTGTTGGTCATCCCCTGTTGGAGACTGTAATATATTATTATAAGACAGGCGCTGCGATACGTTTAAAAAAAAATTTACATTCTTTTTCATGCGCTATTTTAATGCCGTTGGTGCATTTGCGCTATGCTAATTCTCCAAGGGCTTTTCTATCAAACGAAACTATGGATCCCCCTCCTATCTTACCGATTTTCACACTCGGGAACAACTCCGCATTTCTGGTCTTGTCTAATAAATTAACAAGTTAATTAAAAAGACTGCACGTTGCGAATATTTCAATCTAGCAGCTCGATGAATATGAATAATGAGAATAAATGCATATTTGTATCTATTGTGCGATTTAATACGCCACTTGCACTCGAGTCTTTCAAATTCTTTTTAATTATCATTCGGAGGATGTTAGTTGTTTCCTTGTTCAAATTCGTCGCGTATAGTCTTGCTTTAACGTCATTATCTACACGTTCATTAAATGTAGTTTTTTTTTTTTTTAATTGCGGAAAATTATGTCGACTACATTTTCAGAAGTTTTGTAATGACTTATGCGCGAGTTGCGTAGGCGGGTTGAGTAGTTTGCCGCAAAATTTTGATTTATTGCGTCAGTTATAAGAATTTAATGAATGCAATTTCAAGTAAATAATTTAATAGGAGGTATTGTAATTTACAAAAAAAAAAAAAAAAAATTATTTTTGATTCTGAAGCTAAAAGAAATATTTTAATTCATTTTTCATTGTGTGTGAAATGTGTTCGATAATTAATATTGAGTTAGATTAATAATTTTTTGCCAAGACCTTGTTGTGCTATACAGTAAACAACTGTTTTACGTTTTTGCGGAGATGAATTTTTTTATGCCGGTACTGTATGTGTTGCATTGCGCAAACAATTTATTTGAAGTTAAAAAAATATCTAAATTTCACTATACCAATTATAGTTATTGTTTTCCCAACGGGATCGAACATCTTAATCATTAAGCTGAATATATCGATTACGTAACGTTGTCTTAGTGAAATTGATTTTCATGGAACCAATAACATTTTTTGCCGGGACTTCCAATAAATTCGGTTTACCGAGAATTTCTTGCTACTGAATGTGAGGCCTACTGAGATTTCACTATGTGCGATGTATTGTGGGTCTTTTTTTTGTTGTAAATGTTGACATTTCCAAATATTGGTTTTTTGAAATTTTATCTGTCAAGGGATTGTCTCTTGTTGAAATTTTGATGTTAAGATTTTTACTAATCAGAGCATGAGTTTTTTATTTTTTTTGGAATTTTGATTTTTTTTTATTGAAAATGTGGTCAGGTTTTTTTTATGACCCAAACGCTCTTTGTTTGTTTGACTCTAGTAACCTTATAAGAAATCCGGCCCTGTTTGCTAGATCGACAGAGAAGAAAGGGTTGTCTATATGAAATAATAGATTGCGTGCCGATGCGATTAAAACCAGAATCTTTATCGTCGATCATAACGATGCTGATGTTTTGCGATGAGTGCGACAATTGATTCTTACGACGTAGTTGAGTATGCGAGAGCCGAGGGGGTTGCATAAAACGCGGGTGGGTTGAGTAGGGAGGCAAAACGGAAGGAAGGATCGGGAGAAGACGTTAAGATGGATGACAAAATGTCGCCTTCATCAAGGCCGAATTGATGACGTTATTCCGAGAGGTTCGAACACCATCAAAGTTTTTGAGTGAAAAATTATACGTAATAAATTTAGTTGGATTTTAATTTACGACCTCGCTCGTTACGTTTGGAGTGCTAATGGCGGGAATATTGTCAGATCGCGTGCGTACCGCTAGAATAATTAATGTTCGAAAAATATTTAGTTGAGTAGTGGATAAGTATACACAATCTATTGTAGCTATTACTTAATTGGAAGAGAAGCATTTTCTTTCTCTTCGTCATAATCGTATAATAGCTGGCAACCTATTTCTTACATCTTGCGCGCGTACGTTTGATTTCGTTTCAATCGTTAAAGTATTCGGCGGCTTGAACCAATCGAACGTAATGAGGCGCAACCAAATCTATAGTGTGAATTATTGATCAGGGTCTGGGGAATCGAAAAGCTGTGTTTTGACAAACGCTACATGGAAATCGTTTTACTTTTTTTTTTTCTTCTTCTTCTTCCGGTGATGTCACGGCGCGATTGTGACGATATTTCGAGCTCCCCATTCAAGTGTCTCCGGTCCCACGCCAACGCACGACGAAACGCGTTCAACATTTCAAACGTTTTAAATACGGTATGAGTTGAGGAGAAAAATAAAAATTGATGGATGCCTTATTTCTTCGGTTTTTTTTTTTATTTTTTTATTCTCGTTCTCAATTTGGGCTCAAGATTTATTAGAGCGTAAACGAAATTTAAAATGGATTTCTTTTTAGTGCTGCGCACCTAGCTTTTCTCCTGTGCAACTGATTTGGAGGGTTGAGGGAGAAGGAGAATTGTTAAAGTTACACCAAATTCTACTCGTTTATCCAGAGAATGAACCAATTTTCTCATTCACTATTACAGTATTAGGAAAAATAGAAAGTAGATGTGGCAAATACGATAAAATCTCGAAATTTGTGACGGCAGCTATACATTTTTTTTAGATTTTTCTCGTCTTTTTTTTCCTCAATAGGCCTGCCTTATTTGAATTCTAAAAAAAATTCAATTTTACATAACTTAGTTTAAATTTTCCAACTGACAAGTTTCGGTATCATAATTTTATTTGATTTTTAAAGGATTTCTTAACTGAATGAACTGATGTTCTGTACTATGCTTATGATTGTCGTTATTTATTTTTTTAACCATTCTTGCGATAATTATTTGTCGCCATCAGAGCTCTAACTACATAATTGATACCGCTCCATGTCTCGCATGATGTTTTAATAGTTTATAAGTTGAGGATTGATAAGTTTGTTTCATTAAAATATATCAATGAAATTATGAATAAGTTTCAGTAAAAATGAACCATCTGTTTACACAACTCGTCTAGATTTCCTAATTCCTTCAGCCGTATTTACAACGTGACTATAGAATTAAATTTAAAAATATACCGTGAATTTGAAGTTGACAGCTGTTTTCGGTTAATTAATCCGTCTTATTTTTTAATGCGCTTTTCCTTTTGCAATGTTCGATGAAGCGCGTGAAACGTTGATGATTTTATCACTTTGATATGTCACGAGCAGGTGCAGGTAAACGAACACCGTTGTCATTTGGCATATTAATTCGAATTCAGAAGGTTTGCGGGGAGAAGAAAGGAGAGTGTGGGGGGGGGGGGGGTTGAAGGAGGCGCAAAATTTAGGAACTGCTTCGGGCTTCACATACCGTCGCTAAGCCTCTGTTCGAATTACAGTACCGCAATCCTTCGAATTCGACGTAACTAAAAGCAAATATTATGTAGGAGCAAAATTTAATGTATAGTGGGGGGCAGGAAGCAGATCTGTTTATGCTGCTCTTCAATCCCACTCATTCGTTCAGCTTTGTTTTTTGGCGCCAATGCGACTCCATCCCTCCCTCTCTCCCCCTTTTTACTTTTCATTCTTTCCAAAGTTCTACTTCGCTCTCAATCTCACTCGAATTCTTCATCTATGACTTGAATCAAATCCGCTTTCTAAAGGAAATTCGTTTCATCTGACTGAGACAATGAGGGGCGGAGCATGCGAGAGCGGGGAGAAGATGAAGGAGAGAGAGAGCGAGAAGGAGATGAATGTGATATTGATTAAACTCTGGAAAGCAGAAATGAAATAGCATTGTCAAGTACGTCACCTGCTACCAAATTTTTATTACTTTTAATATGACTTCAAGAAGTATGACGGTGAAAGCGAAAGAAATAGCAAAGTAAAGGGGTGGGAGTGAGGGGAGGAGTGAATAAAAATAGATGGGATAAAATCAATGAAAGAGACCTTATACTTATGTAGTTATTTAAAACTAAGGTGGAAATTTGTCTATAACGCCTTCTTTGTTTTGGAAAAACTTCAAACAGATGTGAATTAAGTGCGTCTAAACGATACACTCGGGTATAGTCATTAATTCTATATAAATCATTTAAACGGGTTTCGAGCTGGAGAACGAAAGCAAATGGCGGTTTGAAACAGAAGGATATTATCAAAGTTAATTAGAATTTATTATTTATTTTCAATTTTAAAACTTTAATGGCTTTATTTGAAATTCTTTTTTTTTTTGAAACTTTATTTTAATTTAATGACTGTACAGCTTCTTATTTGCGTAATTTAATTTTCGAGATAAAGATACAGTAAATTTATTTTTCAAACACTGAATTTTGAATAAAAGGTTTGGGCTTTAATAAATTTCTTTACTGATTTTTACGGTGCAAATATGGTTTACTTACAGAAATTGTTTTATATTTTTAGACTCATTTTTTAATCTGATTAATAATTTACTACGATATACCTGTACTTCGATATACGGCCTGGAAAATTGGCCGTAAAGCGAAACGCCGTAAATTGAATTATTTTTTCCCCCAAAAGAAACCTGTGTACAGTAAACTCAATGAGATCGGATCCAATTTTCAATGAAAAATTAAGAAAAAATACCAATTTTTCAATGGAAATTGCATTTTTTACATTTTATTTTATCATTGTATGCACTGTACAATGAAAACATTATTTTAAAGAATTTAATGTACCGGTACTAGGGATGTTGATATCGAAAAAAAATATCGATATATATCATATCGTTAAGTTTTCAATGTATCGTTTTAGTAATTCGATGTATCAAAAAATAATATCGATATTTCGATACATCGGTCAAAAAAAAATTTTTTTTTTTTAAATTGAATAAAAAAGTCGAAATTTTTGCTCCACCGCCCCACCCCTACATACAGTATTAATTTTTTTTAGATTTTGAGGTAAATTCAATAACGTAGCGAGGATACTTAGCGTCTGAGGACAAAAGCAATTTTGCGGCCTCCCCTACACTTCTTAAAAAATGCAAGTTGTGAAGTAAATAAGCGCCGAGCTTGCGAGGAGCGAAATTTTTTTTTTAGCCAAAAATGACAAATTTTTACTTTTTTTAGCCTAAAATGACAAATTTTTACTTTTTTTTGCACAAAACAAACATTTTTTATCGAAATAAAATAATATTATATTGGTAAAAAAGATCGATATATTTTTTAAGATATCGATATTTCGATATATCGATGTTTTTTCAACATTCCTAACCGGTACTGGAGGCCGCTACCGGTAGGTGGCGTTTTTATATAGTTTTTGGGCCGCATCGCTGTTTCTTTCTATCGGTATTAACATTTTACTATTTATTTTTGCTTTTGATCGCTCTGAGTTGTATTTTTCATTATTATAAGTGGTTCGAGAAAACTTTTGAACTATTTTCGGTAATTATCGGTGCGAATTTGGCTAGTAATCAGCTATCATCGGTGGCGAGGCGTAACGAATTGGTAGCGTCTCGACGCGCGCAAGGCATTATGGGAGGTAAACGCGTTACTAAGCGTGGGGGGAGGAGGAGACGCCGAATGCTTTGGAACAATACTTGATTAAATCGGGTGATAAATTGAATGTGACGACTTCACAAGGGCCAAACACGCGTGCTGCTGTCCGCCTTCAACAAGACAAGGAGACGAATATGGATGGAAACGACGAGAACGATACTCAGGTAGGCGAGGTACATGTAGTTGATATGGGTAGTTCTAGCCACTATAATATGGGTGCGGGCGTTGGTGAAGACAACAAAAATGGCGACGGAGACAATGCTTTGGCTCCACGTGGCGATACCAATCTGCGCGACATGACAGAGACGGCTTCTAAAACGTCTTCTGTGAATGAAAAACTGTCGCGAAAGACTCGAACTGATATTATAACATGTGATTTAGATCAGATCATAATGTACCGGTACTGTACATACCAACACAGCTTTTTGCGTATTAAGCTAAAACAGATAACGACATTATGCACCTATTTTTGCAGTTTTTTTAAAAAAATATACACAGTGTATCTTTAATCGTAAGTTTTTTTTGTAAGTATATCGTAACATTTTGGGCAGTACATCGAAACAATGGAAGCCGTATAATTATTGTGATTAGGTATAGATGTATTACATGTATGATTTTTTGTTGTTTAGTGATTATTTTTTTATTACGTCACTGTTTATTGTTATCAATTTGAGGCCATTATTGTTTAAATTAGACCTTTTTTTAGATGAAAAAAAAACAAAAAAAAAAACAAGCTAAACTTTGGTAATTAATAAACGAGTTTTTTTTTTTTTTTTGCGAAATTAAATTAGTTTTTGACATTAGATTTTAAAAAAGCTAAATTCTCATTAGGTGTCGGCATGCTATTTTCGACAAGGAAAAAGTTGAGCTGGTCTTGTCACCCCTCTGGAGCGCTATCGTCACGCTGATGTGTGACAAAATCCGTCTGTTTAAACGCGCTTTTTTTTTTTTTTTTTTTTAATTCGCTTTAAAAAAAAATAAATAAATAAAAAAACAGCAGCTCGTTTAAGAGCGTAAAGTGAAAGTTTTTTTTTTTCTTTCGTTGTCACCGAGGGCGATAATGACAATTTGTGACTTACGTAACGCATTTTCTTTTTTTTTTTTTTATTCGTGGGGTTTAGTCTAACAAAACACCCGCGTGTCATTACTTCATTTTGATGAAACTTGGAATTGGTCAAAGTTCCGATAGCCAATTTCGGTATAAGTATTGTACCGGAAATTGAATAAGCACAAGTGGACTCGCTTAGAAGCCGAGTTTCAAGTTAGAAAAGGAAATTTGCTCATTAGTTGACATTTTCTTAGCTCGTCAAGTGTCGTCTGGTTTTTATCAATTTCTTATTACTACATCTTAACAAAAAAAAAATCCGCTTTCTTTTAACAAATGCTATCGGTCAATTGACCCTAAACGTAGATAATTGGATTTAACGCGGATTTAGCCAATGTAAACAAAACCACCTTAAAAATAAATATTGTGGAACCAAAATAAAATGAAAAGAGATTTTCTTAGAAAATTCATTTTATACTACAAAAAAAAAAAAAAAAAATTTAAAACAATTTATTAAATGCTATTTCGTCTCATTAAAGTTTTATCTTCGCTTTCTTTTTTTTTTTTTTTTTGAATTGTAATTTATTTATTGGTTCTTGTTTATACTTAACTACAACTATTAAGCACGCCTTCAAAATATTTATGAAAAATTCCCAAAAACAAATTTTTTCATACATTTATTATTTTCTCATATAATTTTAAAGCATAAAACCAGGCAAAAAAGCTTAACCGCAAACTCTATTGAATTCCAATTGCCACATTTTTTTTTTTTTTTTTAATATATAATTTTTCCTTTTTTGCAGCCACACGAGATTTGTTGAAAATCGATAGGTGAATTTTGTTAATAATATTAGGGGGAAATACTACTTAAATTCGCGGATTGCGCGGATATTTCACTTTTAAGCCGTTAAATATTTATTTACTTTGAAAATGACGTTTGAAAATCTTTTTTTTTTTTTACTATAACTTTGAAAGTTTCTGGCCTTAACGTGATTTTTCAGTCTGCGATTTTAAATCAAATTTGCGGATTTGTGGAATAAGACTAGTGAGCCAAGTCTGAAGATTTTTTCGAATCGCTGAAAAAAAAAAGTTTGTCTATTTAGTAGGCCTAGTGCAGTTTGGAACGCAGGGGGTGGAGAGAGGTTGGTGAGAATAAGGCGCTCGGGGAATATGAAAATTTATCACATTTGTCACGCATGCGTATATATTTTTTTTTTTTTCCCGATGTGACTTCCGACGAAAAAAAAAGAAGAAAAAAAAATGTTCTCTTAGCTGTTTAAAAAAAAGTTTTCTGGGCTTTTAACGCGCATTACTCACGGTGGAAGAGGTTTTGCCGAGATTTTGTGTAACGCGACTAATTTTCGCCAAGTCAACAAGTCGAACAAAAGATTGTGAATAGAAAAATTTGGAGGAGAAAAAATGCGAATGACGTTCTTTTAATCTAGTATTTTCCACATGATTTACTTTTTACTTTAAAATAGGAAATTTATAGTGTTTTTTTTTTCCCCCCTTTCTGAGTTTCTCTCTTTCTCTGCAGCTATCTTCGTTTACACGTGTTTATATGCTAAGGCGCTTTTACATCGACGAAACAATGTCAAAACAGTTGCTCGACATTTGGGTTTCGGTAATTTTGAATGAAAAAACATTCTCGAAGTTTATACTGACTTTGGAATTAACTAGTAAATCTAGCACTGGCAGTAAAAATGTAAAACCTGCGTAAAACGGAATCTCGCGGTACCCAAAAATATTTACTCTTTATGTTTGTTATTTTTCGATTATACTTCAAAAACGTTTCTTTTTTTCTAATTTTCAGCAATTATTTACGATGTTGACGTTTCTTTAATAATTCATCGATTTGCTGGTTAATATTTTGCTATTAAATTTTAAACATTTTTTTTTTATTATTATTATTTTGAATTACTGTACATTTTTTTTCTCCATTTTTATTTGCGTGTTTGCTTTAAGATTTATTTTTATGCCACTTTTTATGGTTTAAAATGTTTATTTATTAATTTAAAATGTTAGCTTTAGGTTTAATATTATTTTGAGCTTAGGGGATTTGTTTGGTTTTTAATGTATTCGTATTTGCTGCAGGTAGATTACATTGAATTTCTGTAAATGCAGATATTAATTTAGATTATGTAGTAAATCCCTTGTTTACATTTATTAACCCGTGGAAATATTTCGTCAGACGTTGAGATAAGTTTGTTACGGTATTCAAATTTAAAATAGCTGTTTTTGAAACCGGAAATAATTATTTGTGTAATATTGCAAAATTTATAAATAAAAGCACGAGGCTAGGCATTTTCTTTTCTTTTTTTTTTTTTTTGAAATTATTTACGAAAAAAATATTTTTTCTTTGTATAATTTTGTTTCACTACATTTCATGTTGCTACGCCTGGCGTCACTCGCAAGAAATTACATTACTTCCGTTTTCCCCCCCTTTTTAATGGCGGCCTAAATCAATATTTCATAAAATGAAGCTATATATTCCCACCCGCTTTTCTTTACCCTTTAATTTTTTGTTTCGGGGATGTTCCTTTAAACCAATTTAGTCCAGTCATTTCCCGTCGTCTTTCAAATTTCTCATCTCCGTTTTTCATACAAATCTGTCGTTGCTTCCGAAAAAGCTCATTGAAACAGTAGCGTTTGTAAGAGTATGACGTTGAAAGGGTGGGTGGAACATCCAACCTGTACCAATACGTCTAAACTGATATAACAAGGTAAGTTAAGCAAGTAAAGGTTTTGAAGGAAGAAAACTTAATCGAATTGAACAAACTCGAATTTTTTTTTCTTGTTCCTTTTCTCATTTTGCGTTTTCCATTCCCTCTTTTACTCGCTCATTTGACTTTCCCATTATTGATGTTTTTCCAGTTGCTCTTTCTTGCGGCTTGCTGCCTACTGTAATGTATCGAGGTTTTGGTTGAATAGCAGACGGTAGGCCTATTTAATTCCCAATACCGGTACTGTTTTGAATGAAATTTTTTGTCCGCAGAAGAAAATTTAGTTTTGTGGGTATAAATTTATCGAATACTGTATTCGAAACGGCGGAGGGGGTTGTGTTTTTTTCTGAACTCTTAAAATTTTATTACCATCTGATTTCTTAATCTAGGTTAACTTCTTTAAACTCGATTTTTATGTTTTTCTTATACTTATCGTCTACACGACTCATTTGATAAATACAATAAATAAAAGCCGAGTCCCAAGAACAGAAAACTAGGTAAATACCGGGTTTCCGAATCCAACTTCTGCTTGTTATTAAAAAATATAGAACGATAAAAATTTTAAATTGGTGCTTTTCTATAGAGAATCTTTCTATTAAAAAATAAGTTTTTTTTAAGTCAATAAATATAAAAAAGCCCCTAAAAATTCAAAAATTTAACATTTCGCACTCATTTCTGCATTACATTCAATGATAAAACAAAAATGCAGCAACTGTTTAAAAACAAGGAAACTATTAAAACATTGCTACAGACATTCGAAATGGGAACAGTTTTAGAATTAGTTTTAAATTTTAGTTGAATTTGTGTGCCTGATTCGGTTTTTATTAGCCATTCAATACGCTCAGATTTCACAACCGCATTCATTTCAAAGCATAGAGAGCGTTGAAACTTACCCGGTACCTATTTTAATCAAATTGTAATAGCAAAAAAATGAGTTAAGTCGCATGGTTTAACAAAACAACGCATTGGCCATTAGCTTTTATATTAATTATTCTTGTTTACTAAATGGCTTTTTAATGTTTTTTCTTTGTTTATTTTTTTTGTTTTTTTTTGTCTCGTTCACTTATTTTCGTTTTATATGAATCATTATAACCCATCGTCGTCACTTTTTATTGTTCTTGCCGATGTTAGAAGTTGGTGATGAAAGAGGAAATAAACGAGCGCCCCTCTAGCGTCATATTTTTACTAAATGTGTTACATTTTACTGCTTTTTTTCTTGTTTGCAGTTACAACTTCTAACATAACGTTAACTCGAGTGTCTTAGCTAACGTTGGAATAGCAATAATATTGCTGTTTTTTTTTTACTGTGCTGTACTCCAAATTGTGGGTTTTTGGTTTAACACCTGTTTATTGTAATAAACACGAATGGAATTTTTTATTTTTTTAATAGCATGTATTTGGCTTGAGTATTTCTGTGAGTTATAGAACTAATATTTTTTGATAAAAAAAAAATTTACAAATGTTTTTAATTTTTTCGGATTTTTTAAATTAAAAGTTTTTTCATTGGCGTTTTACTAATATTAAAAAAAATAATTATTTACAAAAATGGTAGGCTAATTATTTTACTTTGAAACGTTGATACCTTTTATTTTTGCGGAAGGCTTTTAACGTCACGATGTCATTTTGTAACGTGTTTCGCATTTGATTTGATGATCCGTGTAAAGTCGCGAACCAAATTTGAGCTTAGTGATGGCGCGGCGCCGGGAAGGATTATTAGGCGAACGAAAACCTTACGCTTTTTATTACGCAACTTTCCTTATGCGTTGGCCGTACATTAATTACTCGAAATTAGAATTGGCATGTGAGTGCAGTAATGTAGTGGACTTTTCGTCCGTAAATTAATCACGCTTTCTGTTTTTCCTAACGCGATTTGCTCGGACTTTTTCTGGGAAATTAGTGACGTCACGAGAGAGGAAATGAAAATGACGTCGGCATTTTTGCGCAGTTCAAAGCTTGTTGAGCGGGTGAATACGCCGAGTGTGATGATTGCGCCACAACGACGGTTGCCATGGCGACAACATCTGTCCTGGTGACGTTGATAAGTAAAGACGTATCGTTGAATATCACTTGGGGATGCGTACATCCGACCGTTTTTTTCTTTCTGCTATGTTAACTACACCATGTTAAAAGTACGCAAATCGACTTTTAGAGAGAATATATCGGGTGGCGCAAAAAAAGTGGGACCCCTCTTGAAAACTTGCAATACAGTATAACCAAATTATGTTTTTGGCGAATTTAAAATTGCAAAAAAATTTTAACTTGCTAGCCAAACCTTTGACATCACTATTTCATTAACTTCCTATTGTGGTTTTTATAAAATAGTTCTTTTTAAAGTTTTTACAATTTTTTTTACAATGACAAAAATAACAAGGGGTCCCACTTTTATTGCGCCACCCGATATATATATATAGATTTTTTTTCACTCTCTTCATTCGTTGATCTAAATTGCAAATTAAGTAGAGCCCGTATTAAGAATGGAAAAGAAGCGATCTCTTCCATTCTTTTCATACTTTAATACTCGTACTTTTCACTGGAAGTTTTGAAAAGTTTTGGGTAATATGTCTAGGGAAATTAAAAATATTTCTGCAAACCGGAAAATTAGACTGCTTTTGGGCAAGCATGATTAAAATATTATAATATAGTATTTAATCTGACTATAAAAAATAAATAGAAATTATTTTTTAAAAGTTTTTAATATTTGTTTTCATTTAAATTAATTTTCTAAGACATTTTTACATTAAAATAAAATACATTTAAAGTAGCTAAAAAAACATTTTCATTGCTATTTTGGTGAGTTTAATAAAAAATTTAATTTTTGTTTCTTGTTTTTAAACTTTTTTTTTTTATAGTTTCGATATTTAACTTTTTTTTAAACGATTTTTTGATTTGTTGAATTAAATACCGGGGATTATTTCTAAAGTGTGATCATCAAACAAGATATTAATTTAATTACGTTATGTTTGTGAATTTATTTTTTCGTTCTAATATTAATTTTAAGATCTTAGTTAAAACTATGTGCACCGTGGTTACAAAAAAACGTGATCCAAATGACATTAAATGTAGTTGGGTGATTTCATACAAATTTTGTATGGATTTTGGAGAAAAAAAAACTTTCGCGCAAATACCGCATATAAAAAAAATTAATAGATAACCATAGCATTCCAAATGTTTTAATAGTTATAAAGTACCGGCATCTCTTAATTCATATTGCAAAATGCTAATTTAGTTTTAATTGAATTTTTAAAAGTCGATAAAAAGTTGGATTTTTTTTTTTCTTTCTTCAATATTTCATCCGATGAACTTTTACAGTGTTCATGATTGTGTTAGCTTATCTATTCAAAAGTAGGTAATTAGTTTCCAACTTATAACTTCAAACTTATCTCGACTTATTTGAATATCTATTGAAAATGGTTGTTTATTTATTTTTTTTCCCCTCACTTTTTTTTTTTTTTTTTTTATTTCTTTCGACTTTTTTGTTTGTCAATTTGAATCTGGGGCTCGTGCAAATGACTTTGAGCGGCAGATGCGACCTTATTTTTATTGGATGACGAAGAAGAAGAGTGTGTGTATTTGAAAGATAAAATTTCCTCTCTTAAGTTTATTATGTTCAATTATCGACGAAACACGACTTTGGTGTTAAACGTGAAAAGCGATACCCAAATAATAATAATAAAAAGAAAGAAAAAAACAGACAGTTTGCTTGACAGCGACTTTTTTTAACATAAATAAAATAAGGAAAGCATAAGAAAAAAAAAAAAAAATTAGGTAGAGAGAAAAGAAGAAAAAAAAGTTGTATGTGAGAAAGAATAAAAGTAATGTTCGCCTTAATATGCATCTACGTGCGCATGCATTAGTTTAGTCGCGAATAACAACCCTTCGCCATCATTTATTACGATTTTAAACCTTTCTTTTTTTTCCCCCTTCTGTATTTATTTATTTTTTTTTTATTTGGAAAAGTTATAAGCTGTAAAAAACGAGATGATACTTCGCGAGAAAGAAAAAAAAACGACACCGTTTGTTTTTTTAAGATTTATTTAACAAATGTTGGTTTCTCTTATTTTTTCACGCTATTTTTATCGCATTTATTCACTTGTCTTCTCCGAAAACTCGTCTAAGTGCGGTCCTGAACTTTTTTTTTTTTTTTTTTTTAAAAAATTATATTTATTTTTGCAACTGCGCTTTTCTTTTATCGCCACGTCAAATACATAGGGCTCGATTCGCACTAAAAGCAGTTTATAAAACGTCAATTCCGCTTTAGCGATTCCAAATAGTAGTAGACGATCCTTCTAACTTTTATTTTTTATTCGTTATCGACGAGGGGGTTAAATTCGTTAACGCGGGACGACGTGTTAAGAGACACGTACAGATTCGGTATAGATAAGGGCTTTTCAAGTGCACTTTCGTGTTGGACGTAATAAATCTAAAGAGTAGTCGGCCGAGTTGAGTCGGGCGGTTGGGGCCATCGTGTTTTTGTTTGAATCGCGCTCATCGATGGCATTACTCGAAAACACACTCGTACGCGTGCGCGCGAAAAGGGGGAAAGATGGAATGGGAGAAGAAAAAAAATATATATCCGTCGCTTCCAACAACTTTCTTCTTAGTTTTAGCGAGGGCCTAGCACTCTTGTTGTTTAGCGACGGAGATTGAAATGGATGTAGACAGAAGCTGAGGTTACTTGGCTCTAAATTAGGTTAGGCTTTACGAATGCGATGACGATACCCCCACCACCTTCGTTTTTCTATTCTCTCGTGATTTTTCGTCGCCGCGCAAAAACAATCGCTGAACGAGTACTAAAGAGATGGGAATGGATGGAGAGTGAGATGGATAAGAAACGAGTGAATACGGGATGAGTGATTATTTTCGATTTACTTGCTGAAATACGATACTCACTCATTTCAACTGTGTTTTTCTTTTCTTTTATTTTATACACACTTTT
The DNA here is from genome assembly GCA_034692225.1 of Polydesmus complanatus. Taxonomy (NCBI): domain Eukaryota; kingdom Metazoa; phylum Arthropoda; class Diplopoda; order Polydesmida; family Polydesmidae; genus Polydesmus; species Polydesmus complanatus. The sequence continues at coordinate 77,408 of JAQGAZ010000073.1, forward strand.
TTTTTCTTCTTTTTTTCCCCCCTTTAGTTGTTTACTCATTTTTTTTTCTTTTAGTAGTAAAACGAGAAGTTGGGAATTATAATCGGGGATATGATAAATCAAAATGCTGTACCGTGTAAATCAAATGAGATATCTTGCATGCGGTGGATATGTTAGGCACGGTTCAAAGGAATCGTTAGACCTATTTTTTTAGAATTTACCAAACCGGAATTGATTTATGTTTTTAAAATGTAAACATTTTTGACAAAAAAAAATTTTAACTCATTTCAACTTTTTGTTTCTTTAATTTTATACATAACTTTTCTTTCTTTTGCTTTCCGTATGCTTTTGGTTGCTTATTTATTTTTTCTATATACACGGTGTCTGTAAAAAAAAAAAAAACCTTACCCAACTGAATTACCATATTTATTCGCCTATAAGACGCATTTTTTTCACTGTTTTAAGATATCTGAGAATGTGTTTTATAATAGAAGGTGTTGGGGTTCTTTTTATTAAATTTTTTAGACTTCGAAAGTTAGGGGTGCGTCTTATATGCGAGGGCATAGGTGAGTAAATACGGTAGTATTAAATCCTTTTAATTATCGCAATATTTTAATGCTCAACTTACATGGAAATACTAATTCAGTTGGGTACGTTTTTTTATGGACACCGTGTATAGTGTACTGTGCATATACAGTAGCTAAACAATATGTTGGAATTTATGGGTTTTTAAAAATGTTGACATTTTTTTAAAAAAAAAAAATTTTATTTTTCAATTTCGAGGTTTTTTTAAAACTAAGTTTCTACCGGTATTATTTTTTTACTTATCCCGGGACATTTCTAATGAAATAGGTTTATTTTTGTTTATGTTGTATTTTGTTTATTTGAACTAGTCATCTCATTTGCTTCGTTGTAATATTTATTCGTTGTCAACAAATTTTAATCTGTTTTAAACGAATTTTTTTAATTCAATTTTATCTGATTTTATTTGTTTAATTTTGTATAATTTTTTTCCTTCAGTTTTAAAAAAAATATATTTATCTTAAGTTTATCAATATCATTAATACGGTACTTTCTTTTTATTAGTTTAATGGAAAGATCATTTTCGTAAAGGGGAAAAAAAGTTATTTTAATTTTCTTCAGACAATTCATTTACTTTAGAATTGCGCATGTTGAGGAAAAGTTTGTATATTCGAAGTAGGCAGTACGAGATTTGGAACCAATGAATATTTAAAGATGGTGGCTTATTATCTGAGGTTTTTCTTTGTATCCTAAACCTAGCATTTAGTATGGTCGCCGCTTCCCCATAACTAGGCTACTAATTACCGGTCTTTCTAGGGAATTTTCTCAGTTCATAAATTATGATCCAGCTGATTCGGTGTGGGCGATTAACGCGCTTCTTATCAGCGTTTTAGGATTCTTAAATACTTATTCTGCATTCTTCTCGTACTTTGCAAATCGATAATAATTAATTGAACTAAGGGTAATTTTTTTGTTGACATTTTCGTACTCGATTTTTTTTTTTTATGAGTTTTGAGCGGTACTAAAGCTTCAATTTGAAATTAAAAACTCTTCGAGGGAGAAACGTTTATTTATCATGTAGGATTTTTTTGCTTTTAGATTTAACATTATAAAATGTAAATATCGTGTTTAAAGTTTGGTTAGAAGATAAAAGTTTTATTTTTGATGTATTTTTTAATGAAAATCTTTCTTTTTGAGAGATATTTTTATAATACCGTATATCTTTTTAAAAAATACCGGTAATTTGCTTACCGGTATACTGTATATACTGTACGAGTATATAAATTTTTTTTTTTTTTGAAAGTTGAAGATATGCATGTGATAACATTTTTTGTCTTTCTAATGTTTCTTAATTAATTTTTCAAGACGTCATATAGGCCTGATTATTATTATTTAATTAAATGTTTCCAATTGAATTATCGACAAGGATTTGAAAAATGTGGTGTTTTCAATCGTTAATTTTGGATTGTAAATGACAGTCTCTGTTTCCGTCTCTGTCACTCGCTCTAATCGAATTGAGCGTTTAGCTTTGTTAGTTGTCGGAGGCAAACAACGTTCTCCACTCGACGATGCTACCACTCGCATTTTTTATTGTTTTCAAATTCCGAAACGAATTAATTTATTAGGTTAATTTGAGAATTTCGATTAAATACTTTTTATTTCAAAGTGAAGCTAGAATTTTACTGGCATTCACTTGAAATCGGATAAATTCCCGAAAACTGCACTTTAAAAAATGTCTCAGACATTTCCAATTACGCAGCTTGGGGTAGATCTTTTTTCTCACGTTTCTTGACAAAAAAAATTATTCCAGCAAAAATGTGGATACACTTTTTTGTTTTGGTGCTGACTGAATGGATTTTTCTAGAAAGTTTTAAAAATTTATCAGATTTTAAAATTGATTAAGTAAAAATGACATTTTGAGGGTTTATTTTTTTTAGCTTTAAACAGCTCATTCATTGGCGTTTGTAATAACACTTTCAAGATACCGATAGTTATTTTATTTAAAGAATTTCATTTTAAAAAAATTTAATCTTTAATTTAATCTGCACTAAACACTTGCATTAAGTGCGAAAATTGAGGGGAGGGGGGGGGAGGAGGGAAAACGTTTCATTTTTAATCTTATGAATGAATGAATTTGAATAGGATATTTAAATTTAACATTTTTAGAATTTTTTTAATGGTTTGTAAACTTCTTACGACACAATTGCTACCGACTAGAACAATTTCAAAAAGATACTTTGTAATAAAACGCGTCGCATTTTTTCGGGCTAACATGTATTTCACAACGACGCTTAAATTGATAGCCAAAAACTAGAACTTATTTAGATATCATAATTTTCCGAATTCCGTTGCAAACGAAGCGCTCAAAATTGGGAACATGCAGTTGTAAGATGTATGCGAAAAGGGGTTAAAGAGTTGTAAGATGGAGTTAAGTAATGGGCGGAGGAGGGAAGTGGAGTTTCATATTTTGCTGCTGCCTCTTGAAAAGCCTGTGTGTGGGCAATCACACATCGAGTCATTGTGATGCAGCGAAGCATATTGACGAGTCTGCGTGGGGCAGCTAACCGCAACGGAATCTGCGATGGAATTCATCACTCGCCGAGGGAAAGAAAGAAAGAAAAAAAAAAAAAAATAATAGCATGAGGGTGAAAGAAAAAAATGAAACTATTTTTCACGCTGACCCGCGCTATTCACCAATGGTAATACATAAGAGTGAAGAAGATGCTGCGGAATGCGATAAGTTCAAGAAGGGCGTTGGAGAGACGATAAGAAGAGTGGGTGGACGAGGATTTGATGATTTGTAGAAGCCGACTGTCCAAAGAACGCCGAAGGGAATAAATTAAGAGACGGAGAGCTATGTGACGTGCTGACTACCTACCGCGCTTCATATTTACACGTCCACCGTCACGTATTGCGGTTGAATGATGAGGGCAGGAAAAAACACGAGCAAAAGTGGTTGTATAGGTGTACCATACGGAGACGATAATCTGGGTGGGTTGCGGCTATGTTTTACGGCAACTGTCTCCCGACATCTATTTTTAATTGACATTTTGTTAAAGCACTTTTGGTGCCGAGGGAACAGTTTATTATTACTTTTTTTTTTATGTCATTAGAGCACTTTTTCTTTCTTTTTTGATCCATCACTTTAAAGTTTTTAGTAATTTTCTTTAAAGTGATTTTAGTGTTTTTAGTTTAAAAAAAAAATAGTTTATAGAATACAGTGTAATTGAATTTTAGAAATTTATTAACATTGCTACATTATGTCGTAAATAATGTTAAGAACGTTTTAGAAAATTTTACTTGCCCAACACTAGTTAAACTTTTATAAGCGCTCACTAAATTCAATAAAATTAAGCAATAAATTTTTAAAAACTGCAATCATGTTCAACAAACTGGGGAAATTTTTAATAAAACGTTTTGGTAAAATAAATTATGGTAAACATCTACCAAAATTTAAAAAGAACTCGTGCCTTTAATTTAGAAACAGCTACACAGTGTTCCCAATAGTTTTATTATGTGGAGCGCCGCTAAACATTTTAGTGCGCTGTATTACTTTGGGAAGTGTGCGACTTTTATTTGCTTATACCCTACTCCTCTCTGCAACTGTCGTTTAAAAAAAACTTTTACTTGTTTGAAAAATTAATGCTTAATGAGAATTTTTTTAAATTAAATTTGATAAGTTTAATAAGCTTTGCAATTAAATTTTGGGGTCTATTTACAGTATTTTAATATTTATTATGATGTTACGTAGGACGAAATGCTCAATTTAATATACCGTAATTTTCCTTATAATTTCCCAGCTGAGAGAGGGCCTCAGCTGGGTAAGAAAAATTTACAATATTAATTTTATTACCGGTATTTTTTTTTTTTTTATAAATTACATACAAATTATGGGCGGATTTTCAACCTGTGCAATTTATGGGACAAAATGTGCCGGCAACCCTCCAATTTTTACTTTTGAAAAAAAAGGAGGTCGATTTTTTTTTTGTTACTGAGCGATCGTTTCAGCCAAATTCGAGAAAAAGCATGATTAACCCAGAAAAGTGAACAATCGCAAGCGCCACATACATTAATCGATGATGGATGTAGTATATCTGCATTGTTCGACATATTTTTTTTAAATTTTAAAGAAAACGTTACATTTCGTTTTTTCAAAACTTTTCTTGGCGCAGCGTTTGGGGCAAAGTCTTAGTAAAACGTTATTTTAGTTTATTGGGTAATTTTAGTGAGTTTAGGGAAGTTGAAAAAAAGAACTGTGACGTCATTTTGAATGCGCGTCTATAGAGTTGCTGGAAGCGCGAACCGAACTTGTACTGTAGGCGGTGGCAGAAAATCCACTTCAAAAAACTAAAACTACCGTATCGTAGTAATTCTACCATGGTGCAGTGGTCCTTAAGCTAAATTGGATGGAAACACTTCGTAAATGATACGGAAAATTCTATAAATATTGGGAAGCAGATTCAATTTTCTTCGAAATTAATTTTGCAAACGTTCATAATTTTAAAAATAAACTCTGACGAGAGAAATTGTTTTTAAAAGTAAATAGATTTAATCGATAAATTTACTATGATATGCCTGTTCTTTCAGCTTTAAATATCATTTTAAAAATGTTTGAAATTGAAATGAAAGAAGAAAAAAAAAAAGATAGGCTGTGTTTTGAATTTTTCCTCGTAACCAACGTAACTTTGGAAAACGGAAATTGATTTTGTCTTTAATGTTAGTAAAATAAAAATAAAAGTTTCGATTTATTTTATTTTGCTACCGTATTTCGATGAACACGTTTGAAGCGTACAGTAACTCCGATCAACTAAATTTTTTTTAAGTTAAAATTTCGGCAATCTATATTTCGGACAAGTCAAAACAGATAATTAAAAAAAAAATAGCCGCCACAAATAAAACTTTTATGCGTGGTTTAGACGGATCGAGTAAACGGGCGAGTCGAGTTGCGGAGTAAATAGTATGTTGAAATGATGGGATTTGAACATATTATTTAAAAAAAAAGCCAGTCGAGTAGACGGTCGAGCTACTCGACCCGTCTAAAGTAATCACACATTAGGGATTGTGAACAAAACCGAACTACACGTAACAAACGATACATGTATGTATTTACTGTAAATGTATTTATAAATTTTGTTATGTATTTATAAATTTTTCAAATTATTTATCCTTTTAAGTTTGTGAAAGTTTGCGCTATTTTTTTTATTTGCACGAATTTATTTATTTTTTCTTAAATTTTTCTTTCATTTTTTTATACAGTTTTTAACGAAAATCTTATCTTTTACAGCAGTTTATTCAAACCGAATCATGGTTTGATATTAAAAATAATTAAGCAATTGTCATCTTTTTCGTTAATGCATTATGTAAAACTAGTTTTAAATTGTAGAATTGAGATACCCGGCTGCAACCGTAGTGTAACTGCAACTTAATCGAATTTTGATCAGTAAATGCATTTGATTTTAATATTTGCATTAAAATATAAACAAACTTCTCAATCTAATTTACTAATGGAGTATAATATTTTTATATTAAGCTAATGGTGGCTTGATTCCATTTTACATTTTTAGTTGCGACATATTTTAATCTCCATTTTAAAGTTGCGCTTTCAATGTGGCTTAATTTATGTCTTTTTTTTTTTTTTCCTTTTCTTTGTAATTCCATACTTTATTGCTTTGGCGATTATTAGGCGGTTTTAATTGATCGGTTGAAGCGCGTCTTAGTAATTTAATTAGGTACCGTTAAATGGCGTCTCTTAATCCCTTTAACTACGCGTATTTGCCACTGCTCGTCATCGATCTCGCAATTAACAAACGGTAACCAAGCTAACTCATCCGATTGCAACCTTAATTCCCAATATATCGCTAGATATTTAATTTTATTAAATTAGAAACAAATAAATAAAGGAAAAAGAACATTGTGTGCGGGCCAATAATTGTTTGCGCATGTGCTTTATGTCTAATATCTCATCGGTGAGTGGGTAAGCGGGTGTCTTTAATGAGAGGGTGGGGTTAGGAGGAAATCAACATTCGGTTCTTTTGTGAACACGAGATTAGTGCAAGGTATTAAGTTGATTTATTCATTTATCATCGACTTGTTTTCTTACGTTTTCATCTCTTTCGTCGCATCAACAACAATAACAACAGGGTAAAATTTTACGTCTTTATTTTCCTTAACTTTTTTTTTTTATTATTTTTTTTATTTTGCTGTTAAATATCTTTTCTTTTGTAAACACGTGGTTGCGCGAGTTTGAGGGATTAAGTTTCGCTCAGTAAACGATGTCGCGAGGAATTTCCGCCTAGTTTTGTTTGCTCCAACAAAATGTTCGCCGCGTAAAAATCTTCTTCTCTTCCACTCTTTCTCTCCTTCGTTTCAAAACTCATCTTCTCGTAGTTTATGAATTTCCTTTTTATATGAGGGTATTTTGAACACTGGCACCGACTGACTTTAAATACACTTTGCTATAGATTTGTATAGAACTTTTTGTTTTTGGTGTGTAAGATGGGGTAGGATTAAATCTGTAATTTACTTGACGGATTAATTTTCGCTAGTTTAGGCGATTGGTGATTATAAATATTTATAGTAAGGCGCTGTTAGAAAGAATGGACGTCTGCAATTTCGAATGTTTCAGTATAACGAGTTAAACCAGCTACAGTTTGAATAAATTATTCAGTTAAACGTCAAATATTTGAGTTCACGTTGCAATAATTGGTTGATGGAGAAGCCCTTTCGCTGACAAATTGAAGTGCGGGAACAATGCCGGCCGTAACGCTATCTCAAATGGGCTATTTCGTGAATACGTAACGGCTTGGCGCAAACTGCCGGTGGCATTGCGTGAAATTTCGTCTCAACCGCTGGCGAAGATGTGGACTAAAATGCAACTTTAGTACTTTTAAGGATTTATTTTTTAATAAAGCCTTGGAAAAAATCTTTCAGCAGGGCTGGCGCGTTCATAGAGGCGAACTTGGCGGTCGCACTGGAACTACTGTACATATATTATACTGTGCTTTTAAATTCACAAAACGAGCTTTAAAGCAAGTCCATGTATAGTACCGATATTCAATTCGGTAAGGCTAAAAGTTCAAAATTTTAAATGAAATATTATAATTATTATGAAAAGCGTGTTTTATTTTTTATATTATAATGTGGCATCGTTCAAATTCTTTTCAAACGTACTGTATCATATTAACAGTGTAGGGTCTTAACCAGTTTAAACCCGATTCTGAATGTACAACGAGGCTAACTAGTTACAGAACAATTCAGATAAATTGATTTAATCGAATAGCAGACGTTTGTCTGTGCTCTTTTTCTTCAAGAGCGCGATCGATGTCAACTACGAGTAAAGCGTCTTCTGCTTCTAAATTAACTTTTATAATAATTATTATTTTGCAATATTTGATTGGATAAGTAATAAAACTCCCAGACATACGAATTTTTCTCTCGTTTGTTAGGGCTCGAAAGCAAAAATCAAACAATCATTTATTAAATTTTGCAGCTGTTGACAATGTTGTCAATCGCTTTGAACTTTTAATAAACGTCGAGGCTAAAATGTACATCGAAGCAATAAAAGAGATCAAAACGGCTGGCGAAAGAAGCGGTGGAGGGGAGGAAGTGGGTGGGACGGCTCCGAAAACGATTTTGATGAAATTGAAGGGCTTTTCGGACGATAATAAAGATCAGTATATGAGCTTGCCGAAAAACAAACATAGTGGAGTCAAAAACCTCTTCTGTTCTCATCAAAATACTAGTACGTTGCAAACAAAGATTTATCAGTTTTCGCATTTAGTCTACTTAAATTTGTGAATTTGGAAATGAATTAAATTTATCGAGTCAATCGGAAGAAGTAAAATTTTAAAATTTTAAAATTGTAAATATTTTAAATTTAATATTTTTTGAATTAACCAAAAAATTATTTTTTTACGTAAAAAAAACTTGAGTTTTTCTATTAAACGACGCAACTTTTATTAAAGTGCATAACTTTGCTGGTTTTGGTTTACTAACAGGCGGAAGTTTGAAAGTAACATCTCGGACACCCGGTACCCCTGGACACCCGGCAAATAAAAATCAATTTATCGGTACAAAAACATTGTGGAAATATAAAATAATATCTAATAAATATTATATAAAACGCCGAAGAAGCAGAATATGATGTCATTTCGTACTCTCAAAAAATTGTGCTATTGAAACTACGAAAATATCAATACAGTCATGTTCTCGTACTTGGAGTTTCTGTATAACGTAATATAATATACACCCACAGTACAGTAAACGTAGAATCAGGGTGGCACTTTATCATTGCGCGCTTCGTTTACTATGGGTCTATAAAAGCTAGTTAAAAATAATTACTCGTGTTTTATTTACGAAAAACTAAAAGTATAATTCTATTATTATTATTGTTATGGCTTACTCAGATTTTTGTTTTCGCTAATAAAATGTTTACAGTCAGATAGCTTAGTGAAAGAACTAAAAGAATAAGATAAGAGGTTAAAGGTCTGTTTACAACCGCAACTGAGGTTTTCGTAATAACGGAACGAGGCCATGTACAGTAAAAGCGTTAAAGACGACGTTTTGTGTATTCACACAATAACATTACTGTAGTCGGTAGGCGTCGTCACAACACTCGTGTTTACATTTGCCATTTACAAGTCGATTGCTCAAGAGTTAATTCCAAAGATTTTTTATTTTTTCTTCTCATTTCCGTCAAATAATTTAATTAACTGGGTCTTTCACTATCAAGTAACTATTCGATTACTTCAGCTTAGTTTACTTAAATTGCTTTATATGAATCTAAATCTAAATTAAAAGTTTTTATTTTTTGTTGGATAAATTAGAAATGTTGGGATTTTTTTCTGCCAACTTCGAAGTTATCTTTCGCTACCGTAGCTCAACTTTACTCGCTCAAATAATCATAGTTTTACGGTTCTTGAAAATTATTTTATACTATGTAAAACCTTTCCAAAACTAAAACAAAGTAAAAATTATATCTCGTTCGTTTACTGATGTACAAAAGTTTGGCAGAACATTTAACGTTAACAAGTCATTAAGTATTGTAATTAATACTGCTACAGTAATAATGAATGCAGTACAAGGCAGCAATTTTTTAAACCATATTATTTTTAATCTGTTAAATTGTTTTGTTATTAGGTATAAATTTTTAGAACGTTATTCCGTAAAACTTTAAAATCGTAAATTGTTGTTGTTTTTATACGTGCCCTGGAGGTAGATAAAATAAGTAAATATAATACATTTTTTCAAAATGAATTATAAATTACTTAATGCAATTGCCATGTAACCTGAATTTATATATAACTGTACCGTCGCATATTATGCCGCTACTCGATATCGTCTTAAATTTACTTAGCCCGCAAAATATCCAACAATTAGAAACAGTAACCACAGAATTATTAAGAAACGTTAAGTACGGTAACTGTTTTATCATTATTTTTTCAGTTTACCTCTTAACCGAAAGCTTTTGTTTCCAATTTAATTATAAAATAATCCAAACTTAATAATGCGGTTCTTGATTGTTTATATTTTATTTTGAAAATTTAAGCCGTTGGGACGGGTTATTTTCCGGCTTATTGGAAAAGCTTTGTACGCGAAGACGTACAGCCGTATCTCCAAGCAGCAATGCGTACCAGAATAGAGCTCGCGTTTTTTGTCGAATCACCTAATTAATTTTGCTTCTTTTATTATTATTTTTTTTTAACTCCCATTTTTTTTTATAAGAGCAAATCTTCTTATTCCTCCTCGAAACTTCCCCTCAAGGCTCAAGTTTTTGAATGTGGTGAACGGTGATGATGCAGGTTGCTAATAAGCGATGTTTGGCTGGATAACTGATCTGTCGTGACTGCTAATAGTTTTGCATATTAATTAGTCTTATCATTCACCACTAAATCTCCTCACTCTTGATATTTTGGTGCACGCATGCGTTGTTCGTACATCTGTTTTCATTTACAAATTCAATTTGTTATCGGGCTTGAGGTTAAGTTCTGGGCGGGAAAGGTGGTCGGCGACTAATCTCATCTGGGTTTAACGAACGAAACTTAATGCACCTTTTTATCGATTAAGTAAAACGAAATTTATTCTTCCTCACGTACTCTTCTTATACCTGTACTATTAAAAGTAAAGTTTGTTAATGTTTTTTATTTTAATTATTGAGTGAGTGGAAGCGATGGTTTTATATAATGTCATTTCGATAATGCGCGTTGTTATAGCGATGACGCAAATGTAACGAGTGACGTGAATTTTTTTTTTTTTCAAATGGTTTTGCGTTTATAGCGTTACCGGTACTGTATTTAGACAAGGTGCTTCAATTCTACAGAGACAGCGTCTTAGTAATCCTTTGAATGACAATCGAAAATTTAGCTGCAAAATATTATGTAATACCATCGGTAAGTGCAATTTTCAGTGCGGTGAATAAATATAGCTTTAGCTTTTATAAAGTTTGAACGGAAAGCTCTTCAAATTTAATTTTATAATGACTTTGGGACTGGGAGAAACATCTAATTTTTTTCTATATACCGGTAATATATTTTTGTACGTCCCGCCTACAATTATAGGTTGTCAAGGCCGTACAATTGGACGGTTTTTTGCATTAAGTTATCAACCGAAAAATTTGGAAAATTGAGTTAGCTTTACTGTATTTGTGTAATAAAATTATTATGACTGAGTTGTTCGTTGTGTAAAAGCCTAGCGAGCCTCAAGCAACGCTATGCCCTTTAATATGCCAGACAATTTACCAACGTATTTATTTTATATAGGATATGTAGTTGGATTTGTAGAAAGTTACTAACCCATTAAAGCATCCGAATGGGTTGGTAGCTTTCTATTAGAGTTTTTTTTATTTATTTATAAGGGCAATAATATACAGTATTTTAATTTTTAATAAAGGTAATTTGGTAGCTTTGTGTAGTACAGTATACACTGTTCAATTATTGGTAGAGGATAAATGAGCGCACCGAATTATGAGCTCATTTTTTGTTCATGGTAGTTTTTTTTTTTTTTTTTTTTTTTAAAAAATATATAATTTATTTCTACCTAAATAACTTAAAAAAATTATTTAATTAATCACATTTTATTAATTTTCCCTGACAATGGAAAGTATCATCATTGTGTTTTAAGCTTAAAACGAATAAATTAATACGGAGTAGTAAATTAATTTTGTATTTATCGTTATTCATAAATAGCATTATGAATTTTGAGTGTTAAAAGTCAAAATAATTATCTACGTAGGTCCCATTTTTTGGGCTTCCGTGATCGCCTCGATCACTTGTCGTGCTCTAAGTGTCAGCGATTTATTAAAAAAAAATATGTTGTGGAATAAAAGAATGGTTGCATTGACTGCAATAAATGACCCTAATCATAATTAAGGCCAATTACCGATGTGTTGCATCAAGTTGAATAGTATTGTGGTTTGCATTATGGCTTCTGGCATTTGAGGTTTAAGTAAAAAAAAGTTGATATATTGCGGGAAAAAATAAAATTATTTTTAGTTAAATATTTAAATAATTTATTTTTTAAAAAAAAAAAAAAAAGAGTAGTTTTGAAATTTTATAATTCTTGGAATTCTGCCGTTTATAAAATCAATAATTTATCAGCGGTATTATTTTTCTAGTGGAAAATAAAATTTCTGTTTTTTTCAATCCGGAGTTATTGATGGCGATTAAAATAGGCTCGGAAGCAAGGGGTTGTTTATCCGAGTGCAGTTTTTTGAAATGTTTTCACCCGAGTAAACATGTTCGAACGGCGGAAAGACCCTGACAACATGCATTCTGGTGCAGGGTTAGGTTGAGTTGGGCTAAAGGAGGTGCTTTTTCGAAGGTGAATTTGGGGATCAAAATCGAAAGTTAAAAAAAAAAGAAAATTTTTTTTTTTGTTAGCTAACGATGCGTGAAAATAGTGTTTAAAAGCTTTTTTATTGCGTAGATGTGAAGTGATCTTGTTTATCTATTGCAGTTCACTATTTTTGTACTTGAATAACCTGACGTTAGAAAGGTTTTTTTTATTATTATTTTTTATCTTACTCACAATCTTAAAATAAAATGTCTAGGGACAATTTTTGTTTACTTTTTTAAAAAAAAATCTTATTACCAAGTACTAAAAAAAAAAAAAAAAAAAATGAAAGGTTTGTTAAATAAAATAAAAAAAAGATTTGAAGAGTTTGATTTGGCAAATATTGATCTACTCTGAAGATTGAAGAGGATTAAAGCTCCAAAAAAGTACACTAAGTTAGAAAAAAAATAAAACCGAAATTAAGAATTATTTACACAAGTTAAATGTATTATCTAAAAAGATGAGATGATTTAGGAGAGGAAAGTGGGTCTAAAAAAATTGTGCTTAAGTTGTTTAAGCGCATTTTAACCACTGGTTCATTGTTAGTAGGTTTAAATAAGCTTATAATAATATTCAGAAATTATTAAAATGTTTTCATATGCATTTCAACTACAGTATTTGAACATATCAAAATTTTTTTTTAAATAGCACTAAATGATGCCTCTAAATAAAATTTGTTAATAAAATTAAAGCTGTGTTTTAAATAAATTTCTAAACTACAAAATACTGTAGCTTGTAAAATGAATAAATGAATATTTTAATGTTTAGTTTCCATTCGATTTCTCGCATGGGTGACATTTAATTTATACAGCAAGAACAAGCCGACTATAATTAATGACAATTATTAATACATTACAGTATATTTATTTATTTTTTTAAAAAATGTTTTAAAATTCTAATGCTTTACATGAAATTGTCGTTGGACTTTATATTTGCATTAAGTTAGCGCATTTAAATTCCATGTTTTTTTTTTATACGATTATTAATTTTGCTAATATGGTTTGGATACTTTGTTTGTTTAAATTTTTTTTATTATTACAGTATTTTATAACGATTTTTCATTATTATTATAATAGTTACAGTACATGTATCTTTGTTTTAGTATTTCCGTTGGTAAAGTTCCTTCGCTTTTTTTTGACGGTAAAACCTTTTAATAGGTAAATGGATTGTGTAACTTATACATTGCGTTTAAAGTGAATCAAGTTTAATATCGAATTTAAAGCATTTTTGTTGGTGTTTTTATGTTTAAATTGTTTGGTCTTTAAACTCTAGTTACTTAAAACTAAAAGAAATTTTCTGTAATGAGTTTTTGTAGATATTTAAAAAATTCTATTTTCTCTAGATATTAAAAATGTTCTTTATCGTCGGTTATTGGAAAATTCTCTTTACAGTAGTCGGTTATTGGAAAATTCCCTTTAGTCGGTTATGTTATTGGAAAATTTCCATTATAAGGTTATTAAAAAAATTTCCATTAGTCGGTTATTGGAAAATTCCTAGTATAGTCGGTTATTGAACATTCATTAATCTGTTTTTGAAGAATTTCGGATTATTAAAATTTTGAAGAAAATGTATTTTATTTTTTGTGTGTGTGTGCGAAAGAAGAATGTCTGAAAAGAATGCTAAAAAGAAATTTAATAGATATTTGTAGGCAGTTGATCATAAGATAGATCATTAAATTAGTATTGATCGACGAAATTGATTTGCAGTTAGCTCGCTTTCTCTCTCTCTCTCTCTCTCACGGTGAAGCTTTTAAAACATCGATCGTTTAACTTATTACTCGGGATTTGATCAACTTTTACTGCGTATTAACATTTTATTATTAAAAAGAAAGCCGAGCGAAAGAGAGAGAGAGAGGGAAATTACCGAAGCGGTAAATAAAAGTGCGCGTGCCGCGAGTTTGCTACGTGTTTGTGTACAGGAGCTGTTTTCGCGTGAGATTTGACCTGAGGGAGTCACTCTCGTGCGATGATTTACTTCATGTTTTGGAGTAGAAAAATGGCAACTTTTTCTTTTGTTGATAGCAAAGTATATTTTAGGAGAATATATGGATAGAAGGGAGGATGTGGGCGCGCTTAGCATCCGGATTTTCGGATTTTGAATTGCTTGCGTGGGACAACTTTCTCGCATTTTAGGAAATTAAAAAAGAGAAGAAACTTATTATTTTTTTTTTTTTACCATAACACGACTGATGTAGTAGACTGTTGTTAATCTGAAAATTATATTTGTTTACTCGTCGTTGGTTTCTAGAAAAAAATCTTATCTAATGTCTTTTAAACTACCGGTACGAGTAAGTTCGTTCTATACTGAAACGAGAAAAACAACATTACGGATAATGTTATGCCACTAGATGTATCTATCGGTATAGAGTAACTTTCTTACCAATTTAATTATTTTAATGGCTGTATTTTCATTTACTAATAGCTATTTTAATAAGAAAAAATTATTGATAATCTAAGAAAAAAGCTAATACTGTATAAGAAAACCTAATTTTGCAATTCTGATATTTGCGCAATAATTTAGTGGAATATGGATTGGCATTTGCAGCGCTATATGCCATAAAATATGATGCAATAAGAGTTCAGCGTTTTTTGCTTAATAAAAAAAAGAAAAATAAACCGCATGCATTTCTATGGTCGATGTTTTGGATGGTTTCAGTTCCATTAATCGTACGGAGATGAGTTTTTTGAATGATCAACCTAGCAAAAATATCTCGTGTCTATCAATAAAAGCGCACACACAGCGCGCGTGTGGCGAGGAGTAGATTTGTTTTCACATTTGGAAGGTCATACTCATATTTGGTATCTCCATAATATATATATGTGACCGAAATTGAAAACTAGGAAAGGATTTGGTCATCCGTGGAGAAAAGCGCGTTGAGACAACCAGTTTGGCACGCTTTTACTCGCGGAGTCAAAATAAGATGAAATATAAAAAAAAGTGAAAATTGATAGAAATTGAAAGAGAGGGAGAGATAGGCTAGATATAAGCGAAACTCACGGTTTGATGGGATATAATATACTCGTACATATACGTGTACATAAAAAATGAAATTTGTGCGCGTGCGCCATCGGTGGACTCGCTGAAATTGGACCGTCAACAATGATTGTTCGACGCGGGACTAGCGCATCCTAATAACTTTTATTTGGAGAAGATATGGCCTTCTCGACGCTTTATTTGGATGATAATATTTATGAGAGCAACGTGTGAAGTACTTGTACCTGCCGCACTTGTCTCCAAAACTCAAATACATCCTAGACTTGCAGTTATTTACGTAAGAGCTTAATATTGAGAAAGCGATAAAATATATTTTCAACTTTTCTCGTCTATCTCTCTTTGATAAAATACTATTTTTGAGCAATTCTTTAAATCGTCAACAACGTATCATAAGATGTTTTTGGGAATTTGATACAAAATTATGTAGGGCTTTTTGAAGGACTGTTGGCTTATTTATACGGAGGGGGCAATTGCAAAATGAACAAACGCGCTCACACGTTAAAAAATAAATAATTATATTAAAAACAAGTTATTTAATTAAATAAGAAAATGTTTTATTTACATTACGCTGATATTATTATGTTGGAAATAGTTGGTGATTGGAAATTTTATTAAATCTACAAATCGAAGTAGGCTATAGTCTGGCTATATTTTGAAAAAATTTTGTGCTTCACTTTCAATGAGCTGTATTATTTGTGTGAATTAGATAAAATTTAAACGCAAATTGATATTTCGAATAATAATTTTGCATTACAATTTTTTTTAATGCGCGATATATGTGCATTAAAAAGTACCGTATCTACAACTATTACTAAAAGTAGACGCTTAATTTTGCCGCAAATTGGGTCAGCGTAGCATGTTCAAATAATGAAATAATTGCGGTTAAACAATTTTTCGGATACAAATATCGGCTATTGTAGGTCTACATTTTTAATGCTCGCTAATTGTCGCATTGGCTTTTTTTTTTAAATAAACATTTTACAGTTTGAGCTTGTTTCCCATAGCAACTAATGTTAAATAAAACTTTCAAAAGCCATCTAAAAGAAAGGCTAAGAAAAAAATTCGATCGATTAAAATAATTACGTATTGATTTTTCTTTATTAACTTAAGGTTAAATTAATAGATTTTATTGCATCAATAAAAATGTTTACCGAGTTTAAATGAAGCGTATTTTATTATATCAGGTACTGTATATCAACTTCAAATGAAAAGAAGCAAAACAAAACAGCAGTACTTTGTAGGCGCAGCTATTGTTTTGGTAATGGAACGCAGTTAGATCAGCGAGTGGTCTCGCAAATAGAAAGAAATGATAAAAATTTTGTTAAAGAAATTTACATGAAAAAAAAAAAGAGAAATTTTTGGAGAATCACATTTTCGTTACACGTCTTTTGACTTTGTTTTGATGTCATATTTTCTTCCGGTTGACACGTCCGTACAACGCAGCATGAACGCGCATAGTATAATTTCCTCTTAACAGCACGCTGCTCCAACGGTGGCGGGGGGCTCCAGGGGGAAATGGGTGTTGAGGGGGAAGGAGGCTCGGGCGGCTTTGAAAATTGAAAATATATTAACCGTCACCGGTTAGAATTTCAATTTGAGCTGCAGGCGGGGTAGATGGGGGGGAGAGAAAGCGACACATCACAGGAAGTGGAGAAGCACGCGCGCGCCTCATGGCGAAGGAATGAAGGATCGTGTCTGAAATTCCAGGTTTTATTTTACATTTTCTACCTTTTCGAGCAAAAATATACTGTCTCAACGTTTTGTCAGAGGTGGAAGTCGATACTGTTTGTGTGGTTAAGATTGCGCCAATCGTTTGTTACCTTACCAGTATCTATTGATTTTGCTTTAATCTCAGTGTCTGACTTGTTAAATGTTAGCTAGAAGGCGTTTTTTTGGTCAACCTAAACTATCCTTTTTAATACAACGCGCTAGATGCGATTCGAATGGGGGTGGTTCGTGAATGGAATTTGTGATATATTATATAATTGCCCGTATTGCACTTTAACCACGGCTTTTATTTCATCTTGTTGCGAGCTGTGATTTTTTAGAAGGACGATGAAAAGGCAGGGAGAAAAAAATCAAATTCTATTGACCGATTGTGTACGTAAAAGAATTGAGGTTGTAAGCACCTTGATACAATTGTTTTGCTTTTCTTTCGCTTCGCTGGCTAACACGTGACCGAGAAGCTTAGCGAAAATCTACGCCATAAAAATAACACGGTAATTAAATAAATATAATTTTTTTTTTGAAAAGAAAAAAAAAAAAAGGGTTTTTTTTTTGTCAAAGATTTTCAATTTTGGATTGTAATTGAAAAATTTTTTTTTAGCAATTTTTTAGAAACAGTCGGAACTTTTAAAGATGTGTAGTTATCGAACGCCATTGTTAAAATTCTTATACAGTACAGTAGTTTTAATTTATTTTTTTTTAAATTTAAACTAACAGAAATACGATACCAAAATTGAGATAATTATTCAATGTTTACCGTCCTTCGTGCTTTGTAGCTCCCTCATAACTTTGGGATGGCTCCCATGAAGATCACAATGATACCTTTGGGATTATGCATGAGTATAGCAGAGTACTTGTCATTGATTAGGAGAGGCGATTGCCTTCTAATTACGTGTCTTGTGGTAGCCCGGTAATAATAGCGATAATATTATTAAGTGGATTGTTTACCCAGACAATTTTATTTTTAAACTTGGAATTGCTGGTCGTCTAGGTAACCAAATGTATCGTATGACTCCAATTGATTTGAAGAAATAATTTGTGTTTGTAGCAGACATTTGTCGTGTCGAATGACATTTGATTGTGCGAGGTTGTGTAGTCAGTGGGCGGGAAATTAAATTCGAAAGAGTTGTCAGATACTTGCCTTTAAATCCTACTGGACATGTTAAACGTCTTCCGGGAGAAAGAGAGTGGTGGGCGAATATTACATTCGGTAAATAAAAATAATAGTGGCTCATATTTTACTTTACACTGTAATGGATTTTGTAGTACCTTGGACTATAATGTTTAATTTTTTTTTTTTTTAATTAATTGATTCAATAGGCTGAATCAATAATTTGCCTCGCACATGTAGGAAATTGTTAACTTCATGATAACGTCATGAAATTGTGAAAAGTTTAATCTATTAATGTTGATGGCATTAATGAATTTTGGTATTGAATTGAATTATTATTTTTTTGCTTTGGGCTTTTATGGTGAGAATAGAATACTTAATAATATTTATTGTGTGATTTTTATTATCTGCTGATGAATTTCATTACTGATTTTGGCTATTTTGTGACGTTTTGTTTTATGGTTTTTCCGTTACACATTTTCTTTATGATTCGAAATACTGTATTAGTTATATTCAATTTTAATTAGTTTGTAAATTCTTTAAATGCTTTGATTTAAGTTTTTTAAAAAAAAGCGTTTTGCACTTGATTCTTTTAATACTTTTTGTTAGAGTTTTTTATTTTATATTAGTACCTTATATTCAGTATATTTTTTTTACACCATTTCAAACTTGAGTTACCTGAAATTGTGAAGTAAAGTCTGTTTACTTTCTTACATGTATTTTTACCTTTTCTAAATCGTTTCTCAACCGTCGCCAAGCAATGATTAGATTTTGATGAACCTGTTTGAATGCTCCTAATTCATTTACTGGGTTACCTAAGCGATATTTAATAACGAATAGTGAGGTAGCGAATCGATTTTGATTTTTTATTTATCTTCGACGTATAATTAACAGTTTTATAACTTAAAACCAGTATCTGTAGACAGTCTATTTACTTTTTTTATGTTTCGAATCGATTTTTAAGAAGAAGAAGCAGCAGCAGCGCAGTGTCAAGCAATATGATCTTAGTTATTTGTAATGTTCACGCGAGAAGAGAGATCAACATTAATCCGCTTTCGCGCTTACTAACATACCAAAAAAAAAAAAAAAAAAATGTAGAGGAATATTATTTTAGTAAGTTGAAAAATTGCTTGATTTCTTTATTTAGCCGAGATTTCTGCTTCGATCTTCTTAGATTGGCGCCAAAGTAACATCGTCGCCTATTTTGCCTTCTAGCTTTTTAGAATAAATTGTGATTTTCATCAATTTGAGTTGAGTTTTTGAGCGTGCGGAGGTGACTGATAACTGTGATGAATTCGAAAGTCATTTCTCACTACACTCGTCTATCGGGTCGGAAAAGTTTGCAACAAAAAAAAAAATGAATATACCCGATAGTGGAAATAAAATTTTTATCTCTTCAAGTTTTTTTTTTCTTGATATTTTATTTTTGCCGGAGGTTATTTTTTCCGAAATTGCTTTTTATTGGGAATTGGTTGCGCGCGGGAAATAACGAGCATAGGTGGTATTATTACAACTGCATTTGGTTTGTATGTTTCCATACATTTCGAATGCGCTTTTTTTTTTATTTTCATTAGCTGTTTCCGACGATCGTTCGCGGGCGTATCTCGTCTAGATTTTGTTTGGATATATTTTGGTGATGATGCTTTTGTCAAGATTATTGTGATTTGCCGATAATTTGCGTCTTTAACCTTAAGTTAGTTTTCATTCGTGATTGCGCTGTTATGGAAACGTCGATTCAAGTTCTCTTACGAATAAATTTAACCTTATCTAGTGAAAAATATGTTAATAAAAACAACATGTATTTGAGCTACATATATATATATATATATATATTTTCCCCCACCAGAAATAGATTATTTGATGAAAACATTTTTCGTCTCATTGGTTTTTACTTTTGTTATTAAAGCTTGAAAGTTATTAACTTTTGTGGTTTCTTAAGTAATCTATTCAGAGTAAACAAAACGAAACGAGATTCTTTTCTTTTTTTTTTAATTTGAAATTGATAAATATTTATTGCAATTTATTACGAAAATACTGTAGATTGTGAAATTAAATTCTGTTGAAAAACAAAAACTTGATGAAAAATGTATTAAGTTAAATTTTACTATTACAGTATTGAGAACGAGTCATTTTGTTGTACAGTACTGAGAATTTGATTGCATTAAGTTATTTTTTAATTACGAGAGACGCTGAAGCGTTTATAGTCGCCAAATATAATAACGTTTTTGATGACATTTTCTGCCTTTTGGCGGAATTTTGCACCATTTCGGTCGGTTTTATACATAATTATTATTAAAAAGAGATAAAAATATGGATTTTAATTAATATTTTTTTGAAAGCAATACGTAATATAGCCCGCAATATTAATTTTTGCTAGATTGGAAAAGTTGAAACAACATTCGCATTATTAACATATAAATGCATCAAATACAATAAAAATGCATTAGAAATCATGTACCATGATTTAAGAAAAAAAAATTTTTGTTTGCTTTTACATGCATTTCCGTGTACATAGAAACTTTAATTGCCGTGAACTTTGTTAACGTTTTGTCATTGCTGGAAACTTTTTGAACAAGTTTCAAAGTTTAGAATAACGTCGCGAGATAGTTTTTGGAAGTTAGAAAGGATTTACGAGGGGCATAAATTTCTAGGAGGGTAATAGTCGGGATTACACGCCGAGGCTTTCAATGGCCGAGCTTTTAGTCGCAATTGTTTCACCGATGTCAAATGGATCCAAAGTGAACTGATTGCAACAAGCTCCATTAAATTGGGAATTGCGTCTATTTGCCTGACTTATTTGGGCCAGCCACATAACAAAAAGCCATACAACGGCAGAGGCCAAAGTGGCTTTATTGCCGAGACAAATATCAGCAATTCAAATGGAGTTAGAAAGGATAATGGGAAGGAATTATTATCTACCGCAAATATAACCGAGGCAACAATAGCATTGAAAATCTAACACTTAATTACTAGTTTTATTTTATGCAGGTTATTGTGAATGCGTTTATAACTCGGCTTTTTTTAATGATTTTTCTTTGATTAAATGCTAGTAGAAAGGAGCAATTATTATTTGCAGCTAAATAATTTTATATCGGCAATTGCACCAATAACATATGGGTTTTTATTTGATGTTATATTAATAATTACTTAAGCTCTAACATAATTTTGACTTGGATTTTAGATTTTGGTCCTTTATGAGTTTGTTGTGGTTTATAAGTTATCACAAATTTGTTAATGCTACAATAATAGTACACGGCCTATCACAATTTAAAATATTAATTTAAAAATAAATAGTGTCATTTATATTTTTTGAGCTTTTTACTGTAACATTAAATAACAAATGGATGGACGCAATAATGTCTCTAACGAATTTCGTTTGAGCCAGCTGAAATGTTTTCATGCAATTCGTTATAAGGAGGATTTACTTATTGGGTTTCCGAGAAAATAATGTTTTTGTTTAATAATAAAAATAATAAAAGCAGTATAGCAAAATTATTTTTGAGGTTTACTACACATAATTAAAAATTCCACATTGAAAGAATGTCCGAACAACAAACATTCTTCAGGAAAAAAAAAATTTGAAAAGAAAATATCATTAACGTTCAAAATAAAATTTTAATAAGCAAAATAGTAATTTATTTATTAAATTTTAAAGGCTTTCCTTTACTTTGAAGTTATTACAGTATTTATAGTACATATCATGCTGTGATTATGAACTTATCACAATAACAACTTTTGTACAAACATAAACCGTATTTTTGTATGTTTTTTTTTTTTTGTTTTCGTTTTACAGAAGTTATTATTGTAATAAGTGTACACAGTATTTTATTGAAGTGTAAATAAAATTAAAGACATAAAAGGGGAGCAATTTTTTTTTTACCTATACATGTTGTATGTTTTATTTACATATCTGCGAAGAGGGGGGGGGGGCCTCAAAGGGGTTCAACCCTCTTATCTACTTCTCTCAGATTGCGCACGAAAAAAGACAATGTGTGACTGCAATAGCAGGGCGCAATTAAATTTCGCGCTATTGAGAGGGCGATGAATTTGCGTCAATTTTGAGGTAGACAGACTCGCGCCACGTTAATTGAAAATGTTATGAACACATACGAACCTAGAATGTGTTTTAATTAGCGTGTTGTTGTCATTCGTCGACTAATAAAGATGCGGTTAAGCTATAAATTCCTATTTTAGGGGATTTGAAACGGGCTTTATTTTTGGACGGGAGATAACTTAAGTAGCGTTGTATTTTCAAAGATAGATGGCCACATCAAGATGACCCTCGCAAGGTCAACCGTAGCCCCCTCCCCCCATTCCACACCCACTATTAGCATGAAAAAATAGTGAGAAAGCTTTATTCCATCTATTTTCTACGGAAATCACCTTTGACGTTGAAGAGATTATTAGGACATTTTATATCTTCTAAACACTTCGATTGATACGGGATTAGGCGCCAGATTATTTCGTTGAATCTTGGGAGGAGAAAAAAAAAAATCTAATGCTCGTAGCAGAATAAAAGAGTTTAGAGGTGAAAGTTCGTGTAGTGAGTGAGTGGGGTGGGTGGCATCATGAAGCGAGACTGATAGGCGAGGTCTAACGTATACAATAGGAGGAGGGCAGTGATAGATGGATGATGATGACGAAGAGGATGGTTGTCATAGCAACACATTCATCTTCGGTTACGTCTATATTTTACCAAGGTGAAGAATTTCACACTGACGATGGCTTGCTGCTATTTTTTTTCTTCCTAACTTTTTTTTTACTCCGATATTATTATTATTATTCGAATCTATCAATGAAATAAAAACGGAAACCTCAATTTTTCGTTTTCTTTTCCAAGTTTAAAATTTTGCGAGAAACCATTTTCTTAATGCACTCGCTTTTATAAATCAATTTTTCGGTTATTGAAGCCTTGGGTGATCCTTTGGAATTGGATGCAATAGTTGCATATCATAAAGATTACTTAATATTTTGACTTATAGCTGAATGCCAAATTAATGATGTGTCAAATTTTTTTTTTTTTTTTTAATATTTTTTTGTTATATTCTTAAGAGGCTCTTTCTCTTTCACGGAGAAATGTTTCCTTTATATTCGTACGGTATCCAAAATATTTAGGTCAACACAAAATGTTTGGATCATTTTAAAATCGAACACAATGGCATATCCAGCACAATATAATATACAGTATTGTAATATTGTTTACTTAGATAATTGTTATTGAGGAATTGGATGAAGGAGTAGCGCAATTTAACTTTTTCAGGTTAGTTTCAGGATATGTAGCCCTGACATTTAATCATTTAAATTGAATTTTAATGATAAGTTTACTACAGTAATTGGTTACTAGTACATGTATTGAATTGATCTCTACAGAATTGAAAAACATTAAATCGAAGTTTTTCAGTTTGTTTTTGATACCGGTACTGAAAGTCTCTTGTCTCCTCCTTTTTTTTTCTCTCCAAACTCCACCTTCACTTTAAGGCGTCACCGTTCATCAGCATCTTTTATTTTGTTTCTTTAAGCCTAAGAGAAAGTGGAAGAGAGCTGTAGTGTAAAGACAGATTAACTTTGCAGTTTGCTTTCCTTCAACTGCCATTTTTTTTTCTCGTCGCCGGTTTCACCTTTGAACTTTGCGCCTGCGAGGTGAGTGACGGTTCCTTCACTGTGTTTTTGTTTCATTTTTTTCTTTCTTTCGTTTCGAGTTTTTCTGTTTTTTTTTTTTTTTTTTTTATTTCTATTCGACTTTTTGTTACGAGAATCGCTCTTCGTTATTGTCAACTGAGGTTTTCACTCGCTCAATCTTTGCGCGCTTTTATGTCTCCGCACAAAAAGCTTCTTCTGTTGAATTTCTTTCAATCTTTTTCGTTCTTTTTTTACTACTATTTGTTTGCTTTCATTCCAACTGTCTTTTTCCCCTCTCGTTCAAGGACGTTTAGGAAATCGTCCGGCGCTACTTAAGTCATCACTAGGCCAGATTTTTTTTCGTCCTCTCTCGTTTAATCCTCATTAATTTAATTTTTTTGCTGTTTGATTTGGTAAATTTTCTTTTATTAGTGGAATTATATGTAACTTGCTATTAGATGGGTGTAACATGCAATTTAGTTTTAATTGTATTTGCTGCTTTTAATAGCTTTATTGTTGTGATTTGTAATTGAATTGATAAATAAATAAACAAGAAGGCATTTCCATTTTTGTAGACGCATAACTCAATTTCAAAGGCAAAAAGAAATCACGATTTGCTAAAAAAATATTTGAATTTAAATTTGCTTATTTATAATAATTTGCAAACATTAGAAAATTGGATACGCAATATTAATATTTTTATATATTTTTTTTTAAAAACAAATTTAAGTTATTTAATTAAATTTTTTTAAAAATTTATTACCGGTATCGATTTTTATTTATTAGAAAATTAAATCTTTTATTATAATTTTATTTATTTGTTATTAATTTTAAATTTTTATCGTTAATCGGATTATTATTATTTTTTTTTTTAATATTGTTATTTAATCAGTCTAATTTCTTGCCAATAATTTCAATGTCACGGTAACTATTATATTTTCTCCTTCTATTTTTTTTTTTTTACTATTTTTTCTAAGTTTTCGAAATGAAATCGATGTTGCGAGACACTAATAAGGTATGTGATTGGTGCATCTTTTGTTTGACGATGTTATCCAATACCATTCCCGCAGCCCAATGATAAATGTTCGCCTATTGACAATCAGTGTGCGCACGTGTATCGTGCGGTGAAGCCCCCTTTTCATCTAACGATTGATGTTTATATTTTGTCAACGAGGATGCATTTGACGAGACACGTTCTCTCTTCAAACATCTCAAATTTTGACTTCGAATAACTCAACCTATTACAATCCTCCGAAAGAATATAGTTTTTGCGCTTGCGCAGAATTTGCATTGGTTTGAAAGTGACGTTTTCCTTCGACTTTATAGGCGATGATTTATTTATAAATCTACGTATTTTTGTGTTTGTAATAACGTCATCGTTTGAAGATTTATGAGAATTTGTTGTAAAGTGTTGTTCGCGCAAATGGAATGGTAATATTATTGTAATTTTGACATAATATGATGTACCCGTAGTTAATTTAAAATTTGATGTTGATATAATTTTTTTTAATATTAATATTTCTTTTATTTTTCAAATTTTCGTTGTTCTAAAAGCTTTTTTTTCTTTGTTTATTTGCAGGTGGTTTCTTTGGTTGCGCTCTCCGTGTTGTACTTGTGTTTGTTGTGACGCTATTTCTTTCTATCTACGCTGAAGTCGCTGGTGCTGCCTCTTGTGTCTAGTGTGCACTTTCTATGTATCGTGTTTTATTTTGCAAGACATTGTAATCCCACCCCCTACCTATCTCCTGTCCACCTTCCCTCGGCCCATCCGTCTTCACTCTCGGTTTCCGGTTCCTCGTTACTCTCCGTCGACTTTAACGTCGTCGCGCTTGCAAAATGGCTTCTTTTGTGGCCAAACAGATGGTTGGGAGCAAACTCAGCGCTGTTAAAGGTAAGGCAATATCTCATTTTTTATTCTAAGCACTTTTTGCATATCTGTTGGGAGCATATTTTTTTAAAAGAATAGCGGAAGTAAGTCAATAATAAAAAAAAAAAAAAAAAAAACTGCTTCGCTGCATTATTTCTCCGAAGAATCGAAGTTGAAAAAGTGCGTTTTCATTGTAAAATTGGATTTCGGCTACATGCACATGTACTCCAAAGTAGATTTTTCAACTAACAAAGTAAGGTTTTTAGAATGCTTTTAAAATTACATTGAAGGTTATTAAATTTTATTTTCGAACTTTAACCTGCATTTTTTTAAGACTGTAACAAATGATTACAATATTATTGTTTAGAAACTTAAAATAATATTTTTATGAATATTAATTTATAAGTTAATAACCTCCTTATTCTTTTTTTTTTTTTTTTTGTAATTTCAAAATTTAATTTACAAGAATTCGCTTGTTGAGATAGAAAGAAAAAAAAAAAAGAACGAATTTCAACTTTTCAAATAAATTGAAGTTATTTAGTTTTAGCTTTAAAGCGTCAATTTGATAAATGGAAGGAAAACGAATATATTTTTTAGTATTGTAGTTGCACGACGTTACATTACGTTACATTGTATTCCACTGCGTAGAGAGAGACGTTTATCTTTATCAATTTCCCATTTTTCTAAATGTGGATGTTGAAATACGACGCGGATATATTATTTTTTTTTTTTTTGCAACGCATTTGTTGTTGTTGGGGGGGAATAGCCATTCGTATCTTGCGTTTTCACTTGCATTTTCGTTAGCGTAATTCCGTTGAAAAATGACGCCTATTTGGTATCTTTATGCCCGAACATTATAGCGTAACACCTAACGTGTATCTGTTACGCTTCCTTTGATGGGAGAGACTCTTACTTTGCATCTTTTATCTCTTCGCATCCATTGCTACCTTCGGGGCATGAGCTTAGTTGACGGAAGTTTATAGTATGCTGAGTTTGAAAATGAACGACTCGCTCGTGCTTCGTACGCGTGATCCCGATCGATGACCGATCGCGAATGTGCAACATAAAAAAATGTTTTGTTTTTCTCGTATACACAAAGCGGAATAATAAACATGTCTTCTCCCCCTTCCCCTCTTTCTTCTGTCCGCTCGTGCGAGAAACAGCTTAGGCACGTGCGAAATTCACAAGCACACGCTCTACGATGGTTGTAAAGAAGCATTCACGCTCGTAATTTACAAACTTAAAATATGTTTATTTTAGTATTCCTCA
Source organism: Polydesmus complanatus (assembly GCA_034692225.1). NCBI lineage: Eukaryota > Metazoa > Arthropoda > Diplopoda > Polydesmida > Polydesmidae > Polydesmus > Polydesmus complanatus. Next base: position 104,323 of record JAQGAZ010000073.1, read on the forward strand.
GAGAAACTACAGTAGAAAACTTCCGCAATTTTTCAGAAACCTAAATAAACTTTGCATACCGTAGTTCAGAAAATTGAGGAACATACTTATTAGTTAATAGCGCTGATTTATTAGTTTCTATTAGTTATTTAAACATTATAAAAGTATAGGCCTACTTGCTAAAATCTTGATTCTTTAGTTGAACTGCGTTTATTGATTTTACGTTCAACTAACAACGATGTATTGAATACATTACACTGTTAAATATGACAGCATCTGAATTTATTAGAAATTTATAAAAATTTTGAGAATGCTTATTTAAAATTCACATGCCAATGTATTTTTTTTAAAAACATAGAATTATACTCGTACTTAGCGGAATTGAAAAACCATAATTAGGATTTATTGTAGCCTACAGTAATATTTTTATTATGCGAGAAATATCTCATTTTGCTTTATTTGTTACATTTGAAAAACGATAGTATTATTTAAATGACTTGCGCAAGCAATTTGCACTGACTAGGCTACATGTTCAGTAGTTGCAATCTGAAGGTAACAAACTTTTACATATTTTGCAATTGGACACTTAAAGTCATGTAATTTATCACAAAACGACACCTAGTTTATTTGGGTAGATATTACTGTTCATTCACTGCGCATTCACTGTTTATGAACCGCAAATTCTGCAGTTCTGATATCACGTTGCGTTAGGTATTTACTATTATTGCACGTCCATGGAACTTCCGTAATTATGTATAAGTTTGACCCCACGCGGAAGACTATTTTTCAATTAAGAGTGCACGTGTAAACAATAAGTAACGAGTTCGAGCCTCTCATACGGTAAAGCCAGAGAAATAAGAAATATTAAAGCAAATTTTAACAGCTAGTCTATTGCGATATCAGAATGCGTTGCGAGGCGAAACGTTTTCTTTTTCTTTTTCTGGTGATTATCTTGAGCTGTGGATAAAAGTAAAAGTTGCGACATCACAGGTCCAATTTCATCTTCGGCGTGTGCTGGCGAGTTGGGAGGGGGATGAGCGCCTCGGGAGGACAAAAATGCATGTAAATATAAATTATAGTTACGCTCGAATAAAGTTTTATTTACAAACTATTTTCTTGGCATTGTAGAAGGAGAAAAGAAAATTTGCGTAGTAAAGACAAACATTCCACGCGCTTTTGATTTGCAGCTCGTGCAAATTCTCCTGAGAATTGAGAATCGTTGGAACGGAAATGACCCTTTTAATTAGGGTCAGATTTCACTGGGGATACTTAACTTAGCACGCCATATCCGTAGCTTTTCTGCCTGCTGAAAATCACTATTTATGGTCGGTAATCTATTCTAGAGTTTCGCTGGCAATTAGCTGCCTTCTGCAACTGACAACGTGATCATATATTCATTAACGGTTAAGCCTGACTAAGGTGTCTTAAAAAGCCAGAAATGCAGGAATGGAGGAACTTTAGCTTGATTACATCGATGATTATCGCTGAAAACTATCTTATCACAACAATTATTTTTATGACGATATCAAACGATGTCTCGCTACCATTAACAGACGGGGATGGAATAATAATCGCAAGTTTTGGGCGAACGTAAATAATGCCATTAAAATAGCAATAAAGATACTGGAAATTACAAGAATCTTAGTTTTTTTTTTTAAAAAAAGAAAACGATAAATTCATTAGACACTAGACAGATTATGACGAAGATTAAAATTAATAAAAATAGATATGTAAAAAGTATAAGTTTTCTGTAATGATAAAGACGCCATTAACAGTATTTTAATTGAGGAATAATTTTAATAAAAAATTAACTAGAATATTATCATTTGTTATATTTCATCGTTTAACTTTAACGAAACCAATTTACACTCGCCCTTTATAAATGCTCAATTTTAAATGCACGGAGTATTTTAAGAAGTAAATTGCGCAAGGACTTGAAATTAATTATTTACTGCATTTGAAATTGCCCTGCAAGTAAATAAACCAAAGTTAAATAAATAATGAACTTCCTTCTGCGAAAATGGTAAAGAAAAGCAGCCGGACATTCTAAATTGAGGCGGAAGTGGCTGTAGATCGTGACAGGACCTGGTGGAGGGGGACGATGCACGCAGGTCACTTTCTTCGTTGAAATAATGTTCATAGACATAAATAGCACGAGACACAAGTGTTTCCTTGCTTCTTCTACACGAAGATTCTAATGGGAAGTTGTCGTATCAAGTGCGAATTGGATGCCGCCAAGCGAGAGTATTTGATACAAGGCGCACGTGGAACGTATTGTTATTTTGAAATAACGATCCTCAGTTACGGCTCTTTCATCTTGAATTATAGCCGGTTCATTTTGGACGTCTGTCCGTTTATTGGCTGTTGGAGGATCCGCGGTTGGAAAAGAGCGTAATGAAATTCTTTGAAGTAAATGAAAAGGTAGGCGGAAAACGCGTCAACAAAACTTTGTTCGCTCCATTTTCTTGCAATTTCAATTAACGTTGTTCGCTGATATGAGAATCATCCTTCGGCGACCAGATGAACTATAAACCGGAACATATTATAGAAATTTTATTTAACTTTAATGTGCGTTGAACGTAGTATTGTCGGCGACGTTCGTCTAATAGCTTGATCGATCATTATTTTTGCGGATCAGGATTCGTGGACAAAAGCTTACTACCTGCGTATGTGGACCACTCATTTTGATTGGTTCCTTTGACAGATAAGAAAATTGGCTACTGCAAAAAATAAGAGTAAAGTTTTTTTTTATATATAAATAAATTTTAAACTTTTGCACAATTCACTTTCTCATCTTGCACTATAATAGGCCATTAGAACCCAAAGACTTAAATCGCTACAATGTAGGCCTAATTATGTACTATCGCCTAGTGTCATTGCGAATTGGTTTTCAAATTAAGCTAAGTTTTTTTTATTATAATTGTTATAGTAAACGCCATAGAATATTCTACGGTCAAGTTAATGGTCAAGTCGATGGGTTTTACTGTTTCAAATCTAGGTATAAAATTGATAGCATCCATTGACATTTTGAACCTAAAGTATTGCTTGGTGAAATCATTAATTTGACGGTTTATATATTTCGGTACCAACATTTATCATGATTTAGGTGTGCGGGCAGTTTATATTGAAGGACGATGAGCAAGCAGTGCGATACATTGATTTTTCTTGTATTATAAAGATATATTACCCTGCCACTGTTGCAATGTCAAGTAAAAATTGACTCGAGATTTTCTTTCCTTCCAATTTAATGATGAAAGCATTATGCAAATTTATAATCGAAGTTGACAAAAAACAGAACACAGCATTGTGTGAAAATGAAATTGATGGTGCAACATTATTTTGACAAAATACAGTACCGGCATACAAAATTCAATTATACAATTTTTATTGAAAATTTTTGAAAGGCATTTTTTGACGTTAATTATTTACACAGTTTCGCTATTTATAATTTAGCGTTGAAATAAAAAGTAAAGTAGAAACCTTTATTAATACAGAAAGAATTTATCAATTTAGCTTTAACGCTATTGCAGTATTTAAAGTTGATCTTTTAAGCAAAACTATGTGCTTAAATATTTTTTTAGAAAAATCGAAATGAATAATATTTTTTTCACATTTTATGATTAGAATTGAAAGTTGCAAAACTATTAGGCTGCGCCTAAAAAAGAAATACAGTATAAACATTAGAAAATTAGTTAATTTTTTTTTTATTATTATTACAATCATGATGTATTCTGTCGAAGAAATTGGTTATTTTAAAGGAACAGCGCACTGTTTACAAAGCAATGTGGCTAATTATTCCACCTAATGTTAAGCGCTAATTATTTTTGTTGTTGATTGTTAAGTATCCCGCATTTATTTATTTATTTTTTTCAATCACCTTCTTTGTTTATTTACTTTTGGGGGCATTTAGTTGGTTGTAAATATCGGTTGATCAAAAAGTTTCCGTATAGATTGTGAACATTTGACATTTAGCTATCGGTTACTAAAAATATTGATCGCCGAATTCTCTACGTATCAAGATCGAAATGTGTATAGAAAGAAAAAAAAAATTGGGTTAGAAATTTTGAAAGTCTGCCAAATATTCTTTCCATCTACTGTTAAAATTAGAGATAGAAAGCGATTAGAGTCTGACATCGTTGCTTACTTAAGCAATGTATGTACGTATCTATGTTTGATTTAGGCACGAGATAAGTACGCATCGATATTTCTAATATCGATAACACAAAGGCAAAAAAAACTATTTTTTTTTTTCTTTTCGTTTTTCCCCTAGAATATTTTTACGTGAATAATAAAAGCCACTTTCGCATTAACCGCCATGTTGGGTGGAGGTTAAATAAAGTAGAGGCGTGGTCTTATAACTAAAATAGAGCTTTTAACTAGGGTGCGGTTTTTATTTCTATTATTCAAAGTATTTTTCAACGTTTAATTGTCCTAATTTTGCTTAAAATTTTAACGATATTGTCTCGCGTTTAAAACGCAGCTAAATTAAAAAAAAAAAGTAACGAGTACAGTACCGGTAATTTTCTATCTCAAAGTTTAGGGGTTTATTTGGCAATTTGTCTGCCGTCATCACGCCGTTATGAATGACGTTGTTAATTTATTGTGGTTATTTAATTAGCTAAGTTGAACGTTAATTAGCTTATGAATAATAATGTAGCTGTCGCTTAAGTCTTGACGGCAAATGCTGAATTTAGAGAGACTAATCTGTAGAATAATGAATGTTTTGGCACTGCAATTAATGGTAAAGAAATAGTCGGTCACTTGACGCATTATTGTCAACTTATCTCGGTTATTATGCAAGTTTAATAACAATTATTTGATTTATTAATGTAAACTAGGATAGTAACGCTCATACGAGAATACCGTGTTTTTGATAACTTGGGATCCCAAACGATAGTCTGTATAAGTTTAAAAGGGTAGTAAATGAATGAACAAAAGGTTTTGCTTTTTTATTAATACGTTTAAGCAATAAATATTTTATATTTTGTGCTTACCGATTTTCATATACATTGTACTGTATTGCATAGTTGATGATATATGCACATAAGTTGTTTGGACTGTTTCTTATTGATGAACTTTTATAATTATTGTTTTTATTTACATTTATTTAACTGTATATTTAAGGCACAAATCTAATATTGAAAAAAAAAAAATCAAATCAGTATTTTAGTTTATGTTGAATGCTGAGAGAACATGGAGTCAATAACTACTTTGCAAGTTATTTTTGTTCCAATTTTCAAGAGAATTGCATAAATTCTAATAATAATTATTCTTGCTGTAAATGAACGAAAAACCGGAAATGCGTGTTAAATAGGCTAATGGGGATGGTGAGTTGTCACGTGAATTGGTAATTAACCAATAAAAATTGGAAGATGAATAGAAAAGTGAAAATTTGCATGCGTGATAACGGCAATTTATTAAGTTAAGCATCGAAAAACTTCTTAAATTCTCAATTGCGTAATGATAATGCTCACTATAAATACAGTAGTATTACAATACATTACTGTATTATTAAACCCTCGTAATTTATTTTAGCAAATTTTTTTTTTTGGTTATTCTGCGAAATTGGTTTTAGCGTGCATAATTATCACGAATTTGGTCTTAATTGTTACGTTTCCGTTTTTGGTAAAAAAAAAAAAAGTTTTGAAACTGTTTTACAGTTTTCTTTGTAATTAAGGTTAACACGCCTACATAAAAAAGAATCGACGCAATGCTATTGTAATTTATGCTACAAAATAATTGCATTCGCAACTTAAAAATTTAACTGTTATTATAAATGCGTTGGTTTATTAATTCAATGCTTTAATAGTAAAAAAAATTCTGCGTTTTAATTATTGCATTCGGCAGTTAATTTAAGGCTTTGATTTCGTTAAAAGCGTCAAAGCCGTTCTTATTCTTTGTCTGAATTTATGTATCTGTAATTTGAACTAAATTTGTGCTCGTTTTGTTGAGTTCTCATCTCGAATTGCGCTCATAATTTGCGAAGGGTGTATACGGCAGAAGCGCTGACAGAATTTGAATAATGGATAGAAGTAATGTATTACATAGAGAGAAGTGTGAAATTTTACATTTCAAATTGAATTACAGGTAATAGCGTAAGCATTGTTCGACAGCAAAACTTCATCAAAGAACTTAAATGAAGTCACCGGAACGAAGGCGTAGTCTCTAGTACAGAGCCTTTCTTTAAGAAAATAATAATATTTTGAGTAGACGAGGTTTATTCCACGAGCTGTATTAAAAATGAGCTTAATTAAGTGATGAATTAATGTGCATAAGTTAATGCAGCGGTGGCACAATTGAAGAAAATTATGAAAGCGTATCGACGGAGAACTAACCTAGGTGTAGACAACATTAACAAAAGAAGAACAGGCGATGGAGTGAGGGATGGAAGAGATGGGAAAGGGGGGGGAGAAAAAAAAACACGAAATATTAATTTGCCTAAATGGCGCGTGCACAGTTTAACCCAAGAGTCATACTCATAAATAATAAGCTCTAATTATCGGTAGTGGTTTTTATGAGTAATAAAATTTTTGCCTTGTACAGTACATGTAGTAAGCAAAGCTTTTTCCTCGTTTCTAGAGAAAAGCTATCCTCTCCCTAAGGTAAATAATTGTCGTCGTGTTCGACCGTTTACAGATGTTCATGATTATATTCAAGCCTTGTTTGGTCTCTTGAAAGTAGCCCCTCGTATACAACTAAGCAGCAGTGCATTTGTGCCTGGCAGCTCATCCTAAAAACATGCTCCTTTAATTAGAGCATACCAAAGTGTTATTGAACAAAGTATATTGAAAAGCGGGGATATTACAGTATGTAAAAAATGGTACAGTATTTGTTTGTTTTTTTTTCTTCTAAAAGTTGATTAAAATGAATTCTACAGCCAAAATTGCGGATAATTGTTGTTGGAAATCCTTCATACATAAAGACGATGAAGATGAAAATAATACACAAAATAGAATCAATAATTTTAACCTCAACAATTTTAGTTTAAATTTTGGAATTTTACTGTTGAATGTTTTAATTATCTATGTGGTGTTTATGTTACATTTAGACAAAATGTGAATATTTTTATTTCTCATTTAAAAACATAATTGCAAACCCTAAGTTCACTTTTGTTAAATGAATGTTTGCTGCTGCTATAAAATTTTTATAGCAAAACATAAAATATAGTTTTTTCGGTAGGAATTTAGATTTTATTTATTTTTTGTTAAATAAGTAAAAATCAAAAATTCAAAAGTACCGTATCAATTCATTTATTAGCACTGCTATTTTTTTTTTTTTTTTTTTTTTGAAATTGTTAATGTCTGCCAAATTTGCTGGATGTGATTTTGAAGATCTACCGGTAGCTGATCATTGGGTTGAACCTTGTAACGGGTTGTTCGGTCAAGAGGTAGCGAGCAATAGGCGATCGCTACGTTGGCCAAGGGAACCGTACAATAATTGAATTCAGACCTAGTTGACAGGAGCGATCGATGAGTGTGGCGAGTCGCGAATGCGAGTACTATCGGGTTTACAACTTTGGTTAGGCCTTACGGCTTCACCGACGGTAGACCAATTTGTACAGTATTTAG